>JAKTYJ010000140.1:0-17019 GCA_030674515.1 Geotrichum armillariae | reverse complement strand
AGTCAAGCGTTGCTTACAATCCATGACTATGATAGAGAACAACAAGAAGAAGAAGAGGATCTTGCTTCTAGGTCCATGCTGACACAATCTCAAATGATGGCGACTGCGGGTGACAACATGAGGGCAGGAATGTTTGATATTGGACTCATTACAAGTGGAGGTCTTGCTCCAGGCGCTGGCGCCGGTGATCGAGATACAAGAGCTGCATCGAATCAACGGGACTTGTTTCGAGGACAGCATGATCCGGAAGCATTGGCTACTACACTAAATACGCATTACAATAGTGGTGGGGCGGGAGGTCCGTATGGAGGTGACACTGGTGAAGGTGATATTCCTTTACTAGAGTTGCATCGCAAATTGACTGAGATTGCAAAGCATGAAGAAGAAGACGGAGGTGAAGATGGTAGCAAGTCACACCAGTTTGCAACACAACTGGTTAGAGAGCATTCGAGGTACCTTAGAAGCAGGGCTCCGTCACCAGGACCGGCAGACCAAGCTGCGGGCATGACAATTCCATCAAGCTCATATTTTGAGCAAGGCTCTAATAACGATACTTTGATTGATTTGGATGATACACCACCAAATGAGAACGGCAAAACTACGGAAACGGAACATAGGGAACACGCAGGTGACGACTCCCATGAAAGCGAAGAGGTTTATCAAGATGGAACTGTCACACCTAAACATGAAGACTACGTACCTGCGCCTTCGCATGTGCGACAAGGTGTGCTTGGAAGTTTATTAAAACTATATGGTCAGCGACAAGAAGGAAGCTTAAATTCTGGAACTACCTCTAATGTTCCGTCCGGCGCATCTACACCACTGCCTCGCAAAAGTTATGACGAACAATCTCCCCCAACTGGTAAATCATTGCTTGATCTTAAAAACAAAGCAAAGTACAGATGGCATAAAACAAAAAGCGCCAATGCATCAACCTCGTCTCTGGCAGAACTGGTAATGAGCTCGAATCAAATGCTTAAAGTGCCAGGTGAACTGTCGCCCGGTGATACTCCAGACACCACAACGCTCAATGGCAGTAAAAAGCCAACAAGACCAAAAAACCCACGCCGAACTTCTGCAATGGAAGTGCTACGAGCCAAAAAGGAAAAACGAAAGAAAATAGCCGAAGAACGTGAATCCGCAATCGCTCTCCAAATCGCTGGTACCTTGCAACGTCAGCGGTTCATATTACGACTCTGCAGAGCGCTTATGCTATTCGGTGCGCCAACACACCGTCTCGAGGAATACATGAAAATGACATCTCGCGTACTTGGCATTGATGGCCAGTTTCTTTATATCCCTGGGTGCATGATCATTTCCTTCGGCGATAGTTCTACGCATACATCTGAAATGCAACTAGTTCGCTGCGTGCAAGGCGTGAACCTGCATAAACTTCATTTAACCCATACCATTTACAAAGAAGTGATTCATGGAGAGTTGCAGGTTGATGAAGCGTCGCGAAGGATTGAAGAGCAGCTGACCAGTAAAAACTTGTATTCGCCGTGGCTTTGTATCTTGTTTTTTGGGCTTGCTTCATTATCAGTTGGTCCGTTTGCGTTTGGAGGTAGGTGGCATGATATGCCGATTTCTTTTGTGTTGGGTGCAGCAGTTGGCGTTTTACAAACAGTTGTGGCTCCTCGGTCTGCATTATACAACAATGTATTTGAAGTGACTGCATCTATTGTAGTCAGTTTTCTAGGCCGTGCGTTTGGCTCAATTGGCGATAATCAGGATATTTTTTGTTTTGCAGCTATTGCACAAAGCTCTCTAGCTTTGATTTTGCCTGGTTACATTATTCTCTGTGGCTCACTAGAACTCCAATCTCGCAACATTGTGGCTGGATCAGTCCGTATGTTTTATGCCATCATCTATTCCCTTTTTCTCGGGTTTGGTATTACACTAGGCGCCGTAATCTACGGCTGGATTGATTCCGGAGCCACTTCCGCCACGACCTGCCCACATACTCTAAACCCGTACTGGCGTATCCTGTTTGTCCCTTTATTCACTCTTGGCCTTGCACTTGTAAACCAAGCCCATTGGCGCCAAATCCCTGTCATGCTGATTATCAGCGGTTCTGGGTATACAGTCACGTTCTTTGCAGGCCGACGTCTTGCCAATGCTGCTGAGCTAACCTCTGCCATTGGTGCTTTTGTGATTGGAGTACTAGGAAACGTGTATTCCCGGGTGGGCCATGGACTTGCATTTGCAGCAATGTTGCCTGCTATTTTTGTGCAAGTCCCCTCTGGTGTTGCAAGTCAAGGAAGCTTGGTTGCAGGAATTGACAATGCTAATAATATCGTGTCCAACACTTCCACCACGTCAAATGCGGCGTCAAGTTATGGAACAGTTGCGAATTTAGGAATTACGATGGTTCAGGTTAGTATTGGAATCACAGTAGGATTGTTTGTGGCTACGTTGGCAATTTATCCGTTTGGAAAAAAAAGAAGTGGGTTGTTTACTTTTTAAAGGTATATAATGGAAGAAACTTGGGCTGGCTTTATAGAGAAGAAGTCTTTAAGAAGAGAATATGATAAGAATTGTGCATATTTTTTTTATACAAGAACTTTGTCCATAGATCTGAGGAGGATTCAGAATAGATTCAAGTATAAATTGCTACAGTGTGAATTTAGTCAAGCTGAAACCCTCATCTATAGCTTCCCTTTAGTGGGCTTACATCAGTTGAAATCCCAGCTATTTGTCGGGCTTGCGACCCTAGCGATTTGGTTTATCAACCGCCCTATGCCAAAACTGCTTTTTCTTTGTGATGCAATCAGTAATTGATAAGCTTACGCAGTATAAAATTAATATGTAAATTTCCTTAATCGCAACTTGCATTGATTTCGTTTATATGCTGGTGATTGCGTTTTAATCAAAATATCGTCTGATGAAGCTTTTCTAAAAAAATAAAAGAGTATTGCCCACTATTTAGTCTTGGCTATAATGATTTTGTATTAAACTCAACAAAAGAACCCCACAAATGTTGATAATGCCAAATAAATAGTGTTTTTAAGCATAATGAAAAGCTTTGAATATAGTAAACCTGCGATTTAAGCTTATCTAGACATTGTTTGTAGGATTCCTACATGATTTAGCCGAGTATATAAAAAAAATTAAATCAGTTCCTTGTGGCCCAATGGCAAGGCGTTCGCCTACGATTTCCTACGAAACGTAAAGATTGGTCACAGCGAAAGATTCCAGGTTCGACCCCTGGCAAGGAAGGTTTTTTATTTTCTTTGCTGCAACACTGCCGCTAAATAAACTTTAATTATATATGCTCTTTCACGTGATTATGCATAATTTGAGCATTACGCTGATTCCCGAATTGCCCTAACCTGCGGATATAAAAAATTATAGATAGAAACTTTAGCCACATGGAAACAGGCTTTCACCTAAAAAGGCAACTTTTAAGCAGTATAGAAATTCCATAATAAAAATTAAACCCGAGTTAAAAAGACCCGATTCAAGTTTTTTTGTTTTTTTTTTGAAAAAAAAAGTAGAATGGTTGATAGCAGCAGCAGCAGCAGCAGCAGCTAATTTGTGCGCGACATACAGCTCAAGCAGTTTCATTCAAGGTATTTGGTCTTTTTTTTTTTTTTTTAAAGAATTTTCAGTTGTCTCACTCAAAAGTAAAAACAAAAAGGAAGCGACACTTATTCGTAAAAGGGAAAGAAAAAAAAATCACCATTACACCAATCTTGTTGTGCTCTGCTTTCAACCCTTTTTTCACCTTCTTCTTCTTCTTCTTCTTCTTCTTCTTCTCCTTCACCTTCACCTTCTTCACTTTCACCTTCTTCACCTTTAACCAACCTCTTTCAGTCTAAAATCTCAAGCAAGTCTCGAGATCAATTGTAACGACCCTTACTCGCATCAAATACATGCCAACTTCAACCCCTTCAGGATCATAAAAAACAGCAACCTCGATTTCACAGCAATTGAGCTATACAGTGCTGCTTCGCAAAGCCTCTCAGCTGCAGCCAGTCTCACCCTACTTTTCACTCATCCTTCAACTTTGAATCATCAATGGGACTCTGAATTCCTTAAATCTCTTGGATTCAACTTTTTACACCAAAAGAAAACCATTTTTTTTCTCTCTGATTCGTTGAACTCATCTATCAAGGCATTAAGGCGACTTGGGTACGTGTATCCTTTTTATTTTTATTTTCATTTTCATTTTTTTGTTTCTTCATTTTCATTTTCAACTTCTAACCTAATCGCAGACTTTTTCAACAACCCGCCAACAAGTCTAGCTATGGAGTTCTCAAACGCTCAGAATACCCCAGTTTCGCAATGCACTTCTCCCACTGGTGGAAAGAATAATGAGCCCCCCGATCTGGTCAACAAGTCAAGTCCTGATGACTTTGTGACTAATGTTCAAATATACTCGCCATATACCACCACTGAACATTATTTTTCAGCTGCTAATCAAAGCCCCTTTGCTACTGATGCCTCCTCCGACCCTACCAAAACTCCAAATGCCCAACCTCTTGAATCACCACAACAAGATCTGCACTCCCTGTGCGCTTCGGGTGCCCTACATGCAACTTCTGATTTCCCAATGGTACATAACCAGGATTTGAAAAATCCTTCGTCCGAATGGACTACTCCACTCTCAAGAACTTCCTCTGCTAAAAGACGCCATTACGAAGGCATGTGTAATGATATGCAACTGTTTGATCTTGTCGAGTCTAGTCCCATTTCGGATAGCAAACAGGTACAAAACTCAGATCGACTTGGTTCAACGTCATCTGTTTCCGATCTGACTCGTCCGCGAAGTGCAAGCACTGAGAGCACTGATCACTCCTCTATACCTATTGTATCAGCTTCCAGTTCTAGTGAAGCCCGCTCTTCAAGTTATACAAAAAAAGCTGTAGATTTAGGTGTCACCAAACTAAACCTGTCTTCACATTCAAAATCCATGCCTACCTTTGCTTCGCCTTCCTTTGCTACATCATCTACGCTGTCCCCGCAAAAACGAAAAGGAAGCAGCATCAATTTCTCCATTTCTAATGGCAGAGCTGTTGTTAATACTTTGGAATCGGATTCAGAGACTACTCCTCCTCGTCAACTCTCTCCAAACAAAATATCTGATTTGGATTCTGGCCGGTCTTCTAAGTTACGCGCAGATGATGCTATTATTGCACTTAAACAGGTTATTGCAAGAAATCGACCCAAATTATACCCTCAAAACCGGTCAAGAGCAAAATCGGTGCCTGCCCCAGCTGGTCCTGGGACAGTCATCAGCCAGACCGTCATTGACATCACCACGACGCTTCCTCCAAAAAAAAGAGTTTGCAGTAGCGCTTTACCTTCACCTCAAGGACCTCCACTAAGTCCTTCTGTCATGAGGTCTCCTGGGACTGCTCTCAACTCCCCTTCTAGTGTTAGCGGCGCTCATGCTTCGCCAGCGTCAGACCGCGCTCAGTCTCCTGGGTATAGGCTGACTATGACCGACCATATGCGGGCTAGAGATCAAATACAGCGGCAAATCAGATTACAACAGCAGAATGAGATCTTCCAGCTACAAGAGGTACGCCAACAGCATCAACAAGAACAGCATCAGCAAGAACAGAAAATCCAAGAGCAAATACAGTTACAGTTACAACTTGAACAGCAATATATGCAACAACTGCATACTCAACAATTGCATGCTCAGCAACTTGCGAATTCTGGTCAATTAGCATTTCAACAAACAATGATCCCTCAACTCATGGCAGGCATGCAGCCTTATCAGCAGCCAATCCAGCAGATGGGAATGGTCATGTCTCAGCCTCCTGAAAACTATTACAATGTTACTTATGCTCCTTCTCAGTATCAAGTTTTCAGTATGGACAACACTACTCCTCAGTTTGTTTCGACCTCAGCGCCCAACTTTTTACCCATGCATTCTACTTCTCCACCCATTCCCTATGATGCAAACATTATACAGTTACAGTCTCAGTTTCAACAAAAACCTTTTCAACAACAACAGCAACAACAGTACATGCAATCAGGGTTTACAACTCCCGGTCAACTACCGGTAGCAACCTCCGTCACTGCCAGTTTCCAAGCAACGGCACCTGTACCCAGTCTATCTCCGGCCACGCCAATTGATAGTTCCAGTGGTTTATATTCGCCTGGAATCAATCAGCATTAAACTTGGTAGAACCAAGTCCTTCATCGGGCCGCTGTTTCTTTACATTTTGTACAAACATTTTTTAGCATTTTTTTTTTAAAATTTTTCTTTTCATATATATATATATTTTCTTGATGTTGCATTTGCCATTTGGTAACCGATATAAAACTTGACTCTGAGTTAAAACCTAGTAGTTTATTTGCTCCGTCGGTATTCTATTGTTACAAGTATATACTACTTGCTTGTGTCTAGCCTTTCAGTTACCTTTCAGTTGACTTGGAGATAAATACAGAAACGAAAGAAGAAGCTCAGAATTTACATTTGAAACAAGCAACAAGAGTCTTGATGGACATAAAAAAGCCACATGCGGCTGACTACAATTACAGTACTCTGAGTATTATGTTGGACAAATAGTTGATCATTTGCAAAACTTTTTAAGGCTTTTTTTCTTTTTATATATATATATATATATTGAGACAAAATTGTATGGTAACAAAAATGTCTACAACATATTATAGTACAAAGTACTTACGAAGGAAATTATTGTAAACTTTGAAGTAACATGGTTGGAAAACTTGGAACATTCCAACCAAAGAAGAAAACAAGTCAAAAAAAATTCTTTTGGTTGCGAGTATCAAGAAATATTGGCTCGAGACACATATTCTGCAATAGTCATGATAGGTTTACGGGGATACAATTCGTCCGTCATGCTATTCCAATCCGCATACACAACCACGTTACGATGTGGCTCCATATCCTGCGATTCTGATTTGAAGTTGAACCCTTCATTTGCTAGGATATGAATAAACATGCGTTCATACGGTTTCATGGGCGGGAACCGTCGAACCCGAGCTTTGTTCGTATACATGATTGTAAGCTTGGATTCAATATCTTTGCACCAGGCAGGATTTGAAAGATAAAGATCAATCAGGTCTTCTGAATACATGTCTTCGGGGTTCTTGGTAGGGTCCAATGAATTTCGGACTGGGTTAACTGTCGTGTCAACCCCAAATGCATCTGCAAGAAGCCGGTTTCTTTCAAGAATAGCACAGCTTTCGGTACATTCTAGCAGCAATGACACACGATCACCTGGGCATGGCTTTTGTTCAGAGAGGTTGCCGCATTTACACTGGAGTTGAATTTTTTCAGAACAACAAGATATTTTGCCGTTTGATGGAGTTATCTCTTCACAAAGCTTAGGGTAATGGCAACGCGCTGCGTTGTGTAAATGTCCACACCTTAGTTGTTTGCCACAAGGTTTGGTGCATAATAAGATACAGTCGCCTTCTTTGTGACACATCTTGGAACACCGATGCCCACATCGTAGAGCCCTTTCACAAAACTGTCCACAGGAGCTGGTAGCTTGTGAGCAAGGAACTTTGAAATTAGTCTTGCCGCACTCACATTGCTTCATCACCATGTAGAAACTGTATAGTTAGTAATTGCTGGAAATTTTCGTAATCCAAACTTACCATTTGGGACACTCATCGGATTCTGGATGACACGGGTGATCTGACATTGGATGTCCGCATGTTCGTTCACGTCTGCATTTACTTTGACATTTGGGCATAATAGTGCCACATCGAATCGGGGCCCTTAAAATTGTACGTCCACATGGACATGACCAATCATCATTAGACGATTCCATACATTTAGGACAATCACCAGAATGACAAGGCTCTGTGCATCTATGCACTTTACAGTTCTTTAGTGTATTACACACCTTGTCGCATAAATGAACTTCGGGCCATTTCTCTTTAGCCAAGTTCCTGGCTTCTCCAGATTTCTCCAAAATACGCGCTGATCTCTCGTGTTTACAGCACACTTCTGCGCATCGATGGCGACGACACCGAAGTTTGGCAGTACATCTGCGTCGGCAAAATGGTGTTTCATGGTGTACCTTCAGGGAGCAAGGCACTGAGAAAATTTGCTGCCCACAACGGCAATGCATTTTAGAAATTTGAGGGCACGTAAGACATTCACCAACATGGCAGTCATAAAGACATTTATGACCACACGGGAGGTCTCTGCCGCAAACCTTACCACATAATGGAATCTCTTCAGCGCAAGAAAGACGAGGATGACCAAGAATATCTAGTACCAACGAAGATCCACATGG
This sequence comes from Geotrichum armillariae, assembly GCA_030674515.1. Taxonomy (NCBI): domain Eukaryota; kingdom Fungi; phylum Ascomycota; class Dipodascomycetes; order Dipodascales; family Dipodascaceae; genus Geotrichum; species Geotrichum armillariae. The sequence continues at coordinate 8,788 of JAKTYJ010000140.1, read as the reverse complement.
ACATGTATCAGAGTCCCTTGGAGTTCGAGGACATTCAAAATCTTCTGGTTTCCTAGGCCCACATGGAAACTCATATTCGTGTTTTTTGCAAGTATATAGCCCTTTTGAAGGCTTGTCGCAAGCGAAAACTCCTGTAAATTGTTCCACATCTCCATTTTCTAATACTCGGCAGGTGGTTCGCTTTCTTCTTCTTGCACAGTCTATGTCTTTAGCAGTATCACCGCAATAGCATTTGCTGGGAAGTTTGGTATCACAATCATAGCATAGACCGTTATGACATTTCCGCTTGCACTTATGCTGTCCACAAGGTAATAATTCATTGCAAACAGTACCACAAGACCAGCCGTCATACTTGGTCATGACACATGGTAATTGTCTTTGAGTATTTCCACAGAAGCATTTAATAGACGGTCCCATGGAACAACATTCTCGATGCGGACCTGGGTGACAAATTGAAGTACATCGATGGCCACAAGGTAAAGTCTGACCACACGTCTGAGCACAGGAATGTGGTGTCAGTCCCATATACATGGGCTTGGTAGTTTTCCTACACCAACATTTATATTCTCTGGGAATTTTCTGAACCACCTTCATACACGATGGGCATGCCCATCCCTTAATCTTCTCTTTCAATGCACTGTTATTTTTCGTCGACTTCTCTGCCCACGCTGTTGCACATCCCAGATGGTAAACTCGATAGCAATACTCGCAGTTCCAGATTTCAGTTCTGGCGTCTAGCTCTCCAGCACAAATCAGACACATGTACTCGCCATCTTCAATCTCAGCAATAAGAGATTCTGTGAGATCCAAATTCTCATAGGCTCTTATTCTATCATTTGAATCACTTTCAGAGTCGTCGCTTTCGTCTTCATCGTCGGTCAGATCAACCACTAATCCATTGAAGATGTGGGGTTTGGTTGCATGATTGTGACCATGTAATTCGGTAATAGAACTTGAAGCTTCTTCAGCAGCGGCAGTAGCGGTAAAATCAGGCATCCTAACGAATTTCACACTGAATCGTCATCTATTACCGCTTAGAAATTGGCTGGGAAAAAAGTTGCCGCAAATTTTGGATTACATGTATCACAATCATGTGACTACACTCACGTGAAATCTAAATTCAGGGTAGGGGTCTAAATCCGGCATCGGCTTGCCAATGTGCTGCAATTGGCGGAATCGGAAAACTACAAAAAAGCGTCTTCTTCTTCTTCCTCTCCACATTGAGTCACCTCAATTTTTCACAAACACATACAATGATCAGAAATCTCACAAGTGCCCGTTCCATGTTCACCAGAGGCTTTGCTTCTCAGGCAAAGACCTTGAAAATTGGTAGGTGCTATATATATATCTAGATCGGCGAGTACTAACGTCTGTGCAGGTCTCATTGCTGGTGATGGTATTGGTAGAGAAGTCATTCCTGCTGGTAAGCAAATTCTCCAGGCCCTTCCCAAGGAAGATGGTTTGGCTTTTGAGTTTGTCGACTTGGAGGCTGGCTTCGAGCTTTTCAAAAAGACTGGTACTGCTCTTCCCGATAAAACTGTCGAGGTTTTGAAGGGTGAGTGCGATGGTGCTCTTTTCGGCGCCGTCAGCTCTCCTACTACTAAGGTAGCTGGATATTCATCTCCTATTGTTGCTCTCCGCAAGAAGATGGGTCTTTATGCAAATGTCAGACCAGTCAAGTCTGTTGCCGGTGGCCGACCTGTCGATCTCGTTACTGTTCGTGAAAACACTGAGGATTTATATATTAAGGAAGAGAGAATCTTTGATGCTCCTGATGGAACAAAGGTTGCTGAAGCTATTAAGCGTATCACTGAGACTGCTAGTGAGAGAATTGGCAAAATTGCTTTTGAAATTGCTCTGCAAAGGCAAGCTATTAGAGAAATCGACCCTTCCTCTTCTATTCACAAGAAATCTACCGTCACTATCACTCACAAGTCTAATGTTCTGAGTGTTACTGATGGTCTTTTCCGTGAAACCATTCGCAACTTCTACGACAAGAACCAGGGCAAGTACTCTTCAGTTAACGTAAACGAGCAGATTGTTGATTCCATGGTTTACCGTTTGTTCCGTGAACCTGAATTCTTTGATGTCATTGTTGGACCTAATTTGTACGGAGACATTATTTCCGATGGTGCAGCCGCCCTTGTCGGTTCTCTTGGTGTTGTTCCCTCTGCCAATGTCGGTGACGACTTTGTTATTGGTGAGCCCTGTCACGGTAGTGCACCCGATATTGAAGGCAAGGGAATCTCCAACCCCGTTGCCACTATTAGATCTGCTGCTCTGATGCTGGAGTTCCTTGGTTTCCCCAAGCCTGCTGCTAGAATCTACACTGCTGTTGATGCCAACCTCGCTGAGGGAAAGATTGTAACCCCTGATCTCGGTGGTAAGTCTACTACCCAGGATGTCGTCAATGACATTGTTGCCCGTTTGTAAATACTCATCTAAGCGACTTTATGACTACATCTAAATGAAATACTGAAATACTAAATATGAAATGATAGCAGTGATAAGGCTGACTACCCAAACCCGGCTTACCCAATTTTTATTTCGCTTTTATTTTGATTTCGTCCTGTTTCTTCCTTCCTCTTCCCTACTAAGGAAATAAGAAAGGTGAAATTTACCATCAGCACGTTTTATTTTTCATTTTTTTCTCAGTGTAGGGGCTTATGATTTCATTGTAAATCTAGGACAACCATAGTGTGTTAAATCGACACATTTGAAAAATCATATTTTCAGCTGTACCATCATGGTAGGGATTGCAAGACAACCCCGAATACACTATACCCGTCTGTCAGCAGGCAGAAGTGGCAACCGTACTACGGAAAACTCAACTCTTCCAAGTTCACCGATTACGCCACAACCCAGAAATCCTTCTCTAAGACATGAACCTGCCAGCAGGAATAGTACAATTGAAGGAGACGAGTTCGACGACATTTCCGACGACCTTTTAGCAGCAGCACTGGAAGCTAACATGGAAGTATTATCAAACGAAGCCCCAACCACACTACCTCTACGCCGAACGCACGAAGCTGCATTTGAAAACGATACAGATGACTTGGTTCCTTCCGTACGACGACCACGCACCAACAGAAATCGTTCAATGTCAGAAAGTACTACTAGGAGTAACAGCCCCGACTTATTGGAGTCAGAGTCATTTAGGAGAACTACAACAAGAATTAATACTCCGGTAGTCATCCGGGGTCGAGTTCGTACAACTGGAATATTAAATCCAGTCGAATTGATTGATGATGGTGAAGAAACGGAAAAGTCGGCTCCAGCGGAAACGATTGATGATGAAGATTTGCATCGAGAAGAACTATACGAGGAGCTGACTGAGGATGATGATGACGACGTATTGGCAATCAAAAACACGTTGGCCAATCCACCTGAGAGTAAACAACAAAAGGGACTCAGTTTTTACGAATGTCCTATCTGTATGGATAATCCTGAAATACTCTCCGTTTTACCGTGCGGACACATGTATTGCACCGACTGTGTTTTTAAGGCCATTGCAGTTAAGGGTAACTGCAGTATTTGCAGAAAGTCTGTTAAACATACTCAGGTGAAATTCTTAGAACTGAAGATCGAGGGTTAAAAAACATCTGTTAAGGCAATGCCAGCAAAGCACGGAACTTTCCTGGATTTATTGCATGAAATTTCTGCTATAGTTGGATGACATATTGACACCAACAGTTTCTGGTCTTTGGGATATCAACCTGACTTTTCTTGGTTCCCGAAAAAGACCTTGCACGAAATGTTTGTTGAGAGCCGGACCGCGTCTAGCGCGTCACGTACTACAAGACCACTCGGATAGACCCCTCCCTTTTTTCATGCTATCAGCAGTGATAAGATATTCAGCACTCTCCTACATTGGAGTTCTTTCTTACAAATTCACCAAGCTTGATATTTTTGTTAGCCATGTATTTTCCATCCTACCGAATACTAGCTTACTCCTTCTTGGAGTGGATCTAAGCTATACTAGAGTGCAAAACTGTGATATTTTTTTATAAAAAAAGAACAAAAAACGAAACACTTGATAATAATAAATAGTTCATACCATACCTCTGTCAAGGATCACTAGAGGCAGTCTTTATCTTGACCAGTAGAAGACTTTTTTTTTCTGTAATCCGCAAAGCTCAGTTTTTTCTTGCATGCTTTCGGAACTATTGCTGGTACAGCAGAAGTTACTTGGGCCTCCGCTTGAGAACATTCAGTTGGGATTGAATCACTGCTGGTAGCAGCGAGCGGTAAGTGTTCCAAAGAAGCCGAACTCAATGTCGTTGTTGATACAGGGACAAACTGTTTCCCATCTAGAGCTGGAAATTGGAAATGTGACTGGTTAACAGGCGAAGGTGTAACTGATGCGTTTGGGGTAGCCGTATTGCTTAAATTTGGTGTACCGCTAAATTGGCGATAGCTGTTGGCAGAATGTTGTACACTATTTCCATTGACTAATTTAGAGCCATTCATAAAATTATGAGTTTCAGATTTTTTGGAATCGGCTGAGTTATTTGAATGCACTTGCTTGAGCTCAAGGTACCGATGGAGCATATTCTTTTGTCTGTGTAATGGAGAAGTGGCATAGAAAGTTGGACTATCCAAGCCAGACTCGCCAGTGACGTTGTTTTTGCGCAGAGAAACAATAATAGACATGGTCTGAACTTGTTTATCTGCAAGTTTGGGTCTTTTTATGGGTTCATGGACATTTTTAGATGCCTCAGCGATTTCCTTTTTGCGCTTTTCATTTAGTCGACTTATTAATTCCATGGCACCTTGACCTTTCCGAGCTTCTTGGTAAAAATCAGGCTCCTTGGAATTTGCTTCCGAGCTATCCTGAATATTTGGCTGGCCAAAATCAGCTTCAATATCAGGAACCCCACGCCTTGGTTTTGAGGGACATACTGGTATACCATTAATCTTTTTCATTCGTTCCAAAAGACATTGGTTTGCTGGCAAAGTACAAGCGCAGTCAGCACCCCGCTGAGCCAATGTCTCAGCAGTGTGAACTAGAGCAAGTCTTTCTTTTTTAGAAAGAACTTTAGAAGATTCGCTATCAATTAACTTCTGAACAGGATGTTTGTTATCCCATTCCCAAGGGACAGTCAGTTCAGAGCTTGGCTCAATGGCCTCATCAGAAAAGGCAAAAAATTCCACATGTTTATTATCAACAACAACTGTCTTGAACTTGCAATTAGGTTGACAACTTCTTCTCATGAACCTAGCTTTTGAACCAGTCAATCTTGCATCAATGCAAATAGGTAAAGAAGAATGAAATAAAGTGTGAGGTTTTGGACATCCAAATTCTCGATACTGATTGACTGGATTGCTTTTGTACTGCTCTTTGCTCATGACTTGACCAACATATTTAATCACACAACTGTCCCGAGGTACAAGAGTTTCAGTGAAAAGCCCAAACCGTGAAAACCCGTTAAACTTTTGTTTTGAATGAGCAGATGTGTGCTTGATTGAAACATTTGGAAATTTGAAAGTCTGGTATTCGCGACTCGAATAATGTATTGGCGATTCCATACCAGCTAGGCTTTCAACAACCTGTTTAATGTCCCGTGTAGCAAACCTATTTTGCAATATAGGAACATAGTAAGAATTGTACACTTGGGACAGTGTGAATTTCTTTTCTGCTTGTCCTGCCTCATTTCCATCTGCTGTTTTCTTGGAGGTCTTTGATATCCCGTCAGAGATACTAGATCTCCTAGCTCTTTTGATGGTTATAAAACTTTCTTCACCTGAAATATTGTTGTCGCTACCATGAGGTACCGGACTAGGACTAGTTGTCGCATCGCGTTCTGGTGCACAACTGCTCTCCTCATGTTTCTGAGTCGTCATGTCTAAATCCTGTTTGATTTCATTCTCGATCTTGACCTCAACATTTTTTAAAAATTGATCTTCATTTTTAGTAGTGTTGATTCTTTTTAAAAGTCGCGTTTGGCGTCTTTGGGCAGCAATAGTATTGTAGGTAAAGTTCCCGCACTTGTCGCAAAGATATATTTCAGGGACCTCACTTTGCTTAATATTGACACAAACAGCATGCTGCCAAACATTGCATTTATCACATTGAATAGTGAATCCGTCATCTTCTATATACCCACAAATACAGCGAATAACACCTGCATCAACAGGGAGTATCTCGGTCTTTTGAGAAGAGGATGAGGTCAGCTCAGAATAAAAGGGTGAATCTAAAGATTTCAACAGACTTTTATCATTTCTGTTTGAATAGTTTGTAGTAGTAGATGCTCTCATGGATGATTCTTTAGTTGGTGAAACACTGGTTGCATTTGACAGAGAGGAAGGCTCGTTGGAGTCTACACCAACTTGCTGCCCAAGCGTAGAAATGTCTAGACTAAAATTGCGAGGTTTTGACGCCAAAGGTGCAATATTAACGTGGTGAGAAATTAAAGACAGATCACTTGAGGAGTGTGAACTTGGAGTTGGACTATATTGAAAAGTTTTCGTGGAAACATTAGTCGCCAGGTTGACGTCGTTAGACGGGTGATTTATCTCTGACATGGAAAAAAATAATCTAACCTCCTTGATATCATGTTAAAAGGGTATATCCAATGATGATAAATGAACAGTGAGCTCAGATGATGTCCAAGATGATCTGGCAGCAATTTTCGCTGTCGTGGTCAAAGGCAAAGTGAAAAAGAATAACAAGACCAGCAAAGAAGATAAAAATAATTGAGTAGAGAATGATACTACCAGATACTGTAAAGTCAAGAGAACTTCTCTGAAGAAATATTAAAGGTGAAAAAATAAATACAATCTCGCTAAAAGTAATCTGGGGAAGGTAATGGTGCATATCGCCGCACGATCAAAAACAAGCTTTTTCCAATTTTTAATCTCATATGATCTCAGATATACTTAAGGATGAAATATATTTGAAAACGGCATAAACATCAAAGCATATCGTGCATAAATATAAATGTCACGTGAAACACCGTTTCACGAATTACGATTACGCACGATTTCTTTAATGTCTGGTACTGCGCATTAGATGAGAGCCTGTTTTATCTCCGTTTAAATCTGAAAAACTTATAAATCAGATATGCGAAGATACATTTCAAATTTGGCTTCTATTATGGCATAATCTCACACGGCTGGTTGCGTAGCGGGAACCTTATAAAAGCCAAGTCATTTCCCATATCTTGATTTGTATCTTGGTCAATATATTCAGATTCTTCAGCAATAATGTCTACTCAAGCAAATCTCTTCAAGCCCATCAAGGTTGGCAATCTGGATCTTCAACATCGTGTTATAATGGCTCCCCTTACCAGAATGAGAGCAATTGGACATCAAGTTAAAGATATTCATGCTACATACTATTCCCAGCGAGCTTCCCGTCCTGGTACATTTCTTGTTACTGAAGCTACCTTTATCTCCGAGTCTGCGTCTGGATATCCTAATGCTCCTGGTATTTACAAGCAGGAGCATATTGACGGCTGGCGCAAAGTTTTTGACGCTATTCACGAGAAAAAATCCTATGTCTTTCTCCAACTGTGGGCTCTTGGTAGAAAAGCAAATAAGGCTGATTTGGATTCCCGTGGCCTTCCTTATGTTGGCCCTTCAAACATCGCCATACCCTCAGATGATTCTAACTCCCCTGTTCCAACACCTTTGAGTAAAGAGGATATCAAGAAATACGTTAAAAATTACGCTCAAGCAGCTAAGAATGCTGTTGAGGCTGGAACTGATGGTGTTGAGCTACATAGTGCCAATGGATATCTATTAGACCAGTTTTTGCACGAAAATCCCAACAATCGTACCGACGAATATGGTGGATCAATTGAGAACCGTGCCCGCTTTACTTTGGAAATAATTGATGCTCTCATAGAGGCTATTGGTGCTGAAAAAGTTGCCATTCGTCTATCGCCATGGGGTATCTCTGGATATGTGGGCTATGGTGTGTCTCCTATACCTCAGTACTCTTACATTATTTCCGAGCTGCAAAAACGAGCTTTAGCTGGAAAAGAGATTGCTTACATACATCTAGTTGAACCTCGATGGGCTTCTAATGCTTCAGGTACGGCTCAAGTATTTCTTGAGGGATCTAACGACTTTGTTCGCCATATTTGGAAGGGAATTATTATCAAAGCAGGAGGATTTGATTTCAAGGCGTCCAAGGAGCACAGTGACTTGGATGATAAACTACTTATTGGAATCGGCCGTTACTTTATCTCCACGCCTGATATTGTAAACCGATGGGAGAAGAATATACCTTTAAACGACTATAATAGAACCACATTTTATGGCGGCACTGAAGCTGGATACACTGATTACCCCTTTGCGGAGGAAATTTCTGTTTAATTAGCATCTCAAGTATTACTAAAAAAATTTGCAAATGTGTTTTTACCTTCGGACTGCTCATATTCAAGTTAAAATTTTTTATTTATATCAAGCCCTCATCTGTCGCAATGAGGTTCAGAAGGGACTAACAGAGAAGTACAACGAAAAGATGGAGAAGTATGAGTTTCTAGGAAATCGGTTCTACTCCCTAGTCATATCACCAGGTGGTTTACTACAAACAAAGTCGAAAGAAATTTTGAAGAATTGCGTGAACAAATGGGGGAAGGAGGTGTGATGCTAGTAAGGAAGTTGGCATTCAGAGAGGAACGTCATTACAACAATAAGAGAGGTGAGTATATGGAAGTAGAAAATGAAAAATACTGTGTGGATTATATATTTTTAGAGTCGCGGTTCATATAACCATAAAACAAAATCAAGTAAACAAAATAATAGTAAAACAAAAATAGTAAAACAAAAATTTAACAGT
>JAKTYJ010000139.1:0-17124 GCA_030674515.1 Geotrichum armillariae | reverse complement strand
TTCTCATAAACACTGTAAAGTCTCCATTACCCAGCGTATGATGCAACAACAACTTTTTATTCTGTGCAGACTGTGCTGGTACACCCACAATATGAACCAGTCCAACGTGTTCCGCATATGCTCCAGCCACAGCATTGACTGTCGACAATTCACCTACACCAAATGTTGTCACTAGTACACCCAGTTTTTTGACTCGAGAATAGCCGTCTGCAGCGTACCCTGCGTTGAGTTCATTTGTGTTGCCGATCCAGCGAAGACCTTCTACTTCGTAAATATGGTCAAGAAGTGCGAGGTTAAAGTCACCAGGGACTCCAAAAATCTGTCCTCGTTAGCAAGCAACAACTAGCAGATGAAAAAAAAAAAATTAGCATATGGAATATGGATACATACAGAGCCAACGCCTAATTGCTTGACGCGGTTAAAGAGATAGGTTCCAACAGATATTTCAGGCATGATAACTGATATTGAATAACAGAAAGAAAGAATATTTATAAAGAAATAAAAAAGAGATGAAAGAGAAGGTTGCTTTTATATAAAAGTTGAAACTACAGCATTTCTTTGTATGATTGCTCGGAGCTAAATTATTAGCCATTTCCACCAAAATAATCCGGAGGGCTGCCCACAAAATGATAACAACGGCTAAATTGGCTTTGCTACAGTACCATCATGAGCAGCCATGATCATAGGATAGCTGCGTGGTGGGGTGCAAGCGGGTCGTGTCTGAATGAAAGGTGTTGAGCTCAATGAGTGAGCCGTATTTCAAGTACTCTATCAGAGTCCTTAAAGTCCCTCATCATTAGGCCTACTGCCTCTGAAGCAAAAGTACTTTGCTCAATTCGCTCAGCAAAGTAACTCAATCGCAACTTCCGAGGGCCCGAGATACCCGTCAAGCTTAAACAGTTAAGCCCTAAAGCGCCCAAATCTTTTATCATTAAGCTCTGCGGCTTTCGGCTATCATTTTGTCATTTTCATATACAATTTTTTTTTTCATTGTTTTTGTTATTACATGCTAGTGAAATTCATTCCAATAAATTAAGCGCTGGCCTTGGCAGCAGCCATCTTGTTCAAAGCAGAACCATATTTGAACCACTCAAGCTGTTCAGCGTTATAAGTGTGAGAAAGCTCAGTTTCCCAGGCAGCACCTTCAGCAGGGGTAACGACCATTTTGACGTGCTTACCAGGAGCAAGCTCACCAAGTCCAAGAAGAGAGATCTTGTCAGTAGGGTTGATCTTGTCGTAGTCAGCGTGGTCAATAAAGTTAAGGGGCAAAAGACCCTGCTTCTTCAAGTTGGTTTCGTGGATACGGGCAAAAGACTTTGTAATGATGGCAAATCCACCAAGGAAACGGGGCTCAAGAGCAGCATGTTCACGGGAAGAACCTTCACCAAAGTTTTCACCACCAATGACGACCCAACGGATACCTTCGTCTCTGTAGGAGATGGCAGTCTCGGGGACACCGTTCCAGACACCAGTAAACAGGTTCTGAACGTTGTTGGCCTCCTCGTTGACAGCGTTAATGGCACCAATCATGTAGTTGTTGGAAATGTTTTGCAAGTGACCACGGTACTTTAACCAAGGACCGGCCATGGAGATATGATCGGTGGTAGTTTTACCAAGAGACTTGATGAGAATGGGCATTTCGACACCATCCTTGCCGTCCCAAGGCTTGAAAGGAGTCAGCAATTGAAGACGATCAGAGGAGGGAGAGACGGCAACATTGACGGAGGCACGGTCAGCAGGAGGAGCTTGGTAAGTGTCCATACCGGGGTCGTATCCGTTAGTGGGAAGACCGAGTCCAGTAGGCTCAGCAAGCTTGAATTCCTTACCCTCAGAGTCCTTGAGGGTATCAGTGAGGGGGTTGAATCTCAAGTCACCAGCAATGGCAAAGGCAGTGACAAGATCGGGAGAGGTAACGAAAGCGTGGGTGGCGGGGTTGGAATCGTTACGGGCGGTAAAGTTACGGTTGTAAGAAGAGACGATAGTGTTTTTGTCACCCTTTTTAATGTCTTGACGATCCCATTGACCAATGCAGGGACCACAAGCGTTGGCAAGGACGAGACCACCAAAGTCAAGGAATGTTTGGAGCTGACCGTCACGCTCAATGGTGGCACGAATTTGCTCTGAACCGGGGGTAACAGTGTAGATAGCTTTAGACTTGAGACCATGGGCCATGGCATCACGGGCAATGGAGGCAGAGCGCTCCATGTCCTCGTAAGAAGAGTTTGTACAAGAGCCGATAAGACCGACCTTGACTTCAAGAGGCCAGTTATTTTCAACGGCAACCTCTTTGAGTTTGGAGATGGGAGTAGCCAAATCTGGGGTAAAAGGACCGTTGACGTGGGGCTCAAGAGTGCTGAGATCAATTTCAATGAGCTGGTCGTACTCAGCACCTTCATCAGCAGAGAGGAGATCCTTTTGGTATTGCTTGGCGAATTGAGCAATGGGGGTACGGCTAGTAGAGTTGAGGTAAGCCTCCATGGAGGGGTTAAAGGGGAAGACTGAAGTGGTAGCACCAATTTCAGCACCCATGTTACAAATAGTACCCATACCAGTACAAGAAAGAGCATCAACACCTTCACCAAAGTACTCTACAATAGCACCAGTACCACCTTTAACGGTGAGAATACCAGCAAGTTTGAGGATGACATCTTTGGGAGTAGTCCAACCATTAAGTTTACCAGTGAGCTTGACACCAATAATCTTTGGAGCTTTAAGTTCCCAAGCAAGGTCAGCCATGACATCGACAGCATCAGCACCACCTACACCAATAGCTAACTGACCAAGACCACCAGCATTGGGAGTGTGAGAATCTGTACCAATGAGCAGAGCACCAGGGAAGGCATAGTTTTCAAGAACAATCTGATGAATAATTCCAGAACCAGGACCCCAGAAACCAATGTTATACTTGGCAGTAGCAGTAGCAAGGAAATCATAGACTTCTTTATTAATATCCTTTGCACGAGCCAAATCCTTAGGGCCACCAATTTGAGCTTGAATCAAATGATCACAATGAACAGTAGTAGGAGTAGCAACAGAAGGCATACCAGCAGACATGAATTGTAGAATAGCCATTTGAGCAGTAGCATCCTGACAAGCGACACGATCAGGACGAAGTTTCAAGTAAGAAACACCACGTTCAATATCTTGGTCATGAGGTTTATCCAGATGTCCATAGAGGATTTTTTCAGCATAAGTAAGAGGTCTATTAAGTCTTGACTTGACGATATTGACATTTTCAAGGTTTTGCTTGTAGTTGATGAAATTTTCCTTTTCCCAAATGTTTTGAAGGACTTTTGAGTCGCGAGTGATTTGAGACGAAGCAGCAGAAGCAAATCCTCGGCATGAGCGAATGTTGATTTTTATTCTAGAAGACAGCATTTTATTTCAGTGGTGGAGGAGGAGGAGGAGGAGGAGGAAGAAGATAGCTGGGGAATTAATGTAAGCAATTACATGTAAATATTTCAACCAATCAACAGGTTTCAATTAATTATTACGCAATCAAGTAATTGACTGGTTTATTTCAAGCCGAATCAGAAATTCGAAAATTTCATGTGAAAATTTCTATCGAAACCTTTCTTTTCCTGCTGCTGCTGCTGCTGCTGCTGCCAAAGAAAGTCGAACTCCACCGTAGTCAGCAGAATACTTGCCAACAATCTTCTCAAGGGCCTTACCAAGTAACTGCCATTTAAACACCTTGACATCCTTTTCAATATTTCGTGGTTTGGGTGCTGAAAATGACATTATAAGCCTAAAAAAATCACCAGAATTGACTTTACCCTTGGACACTGTTAATGGATGATATCCTTCCAAGTTACGTCGAATTCGGTTTTTTTCTTCAACTGTAAATCTTGTATTAATGAGTTGTTCAAGAAGATGGATACAATCAACACTTGTCACATAGCATTCATTTCGTTCTTCCCATAAAATACAACTAATACACTGGGTAGTAGGGGTGTATTTAGATGCATCTAATGGCGTAAACTCTACTACCACTCTTGACCCACGTTGATGTCGTTTAAACTGTATCAATCTTCTTCTTTCTTGTTTCTCAACTAATGTCCATCCTTGTGCCATATGGTCCAAATTACCAACGATTTCTAAACTGGCTTTTGTTGAATCATTAACAACATGGTTGGTTCCAATTCCACCAAGTATACCCATTCCTAAACTCATTGTAGCTTGTGATAATGCTGTTGTACGAACCAATTGAGGTATTGCCATTGATCCACCATCTACCGGATTATACATGGTTTGTTGTTGTTGTTGAGTATGACCATGGACCATCTGATTTTGATGTACCATACTTCGAGGATTGAATTGAAATCCTGTCATTGTCATGGACTGACTCCCCAAATTCCAGTTGTTCAAGTTACTGCTCTGTTGCCCATTATTAGGATCATATGTGTTGAAATATCCTGATTGACCTGGTGTATAGTACATGCCTGATGTGTATTGTCTATTATCCAAACGTGTAGAGTCAAAATATGAGGTATTGGATGTAGAAGGAGTATAATGGTGATGGTGAGATGATAAAGGCATGTAAGGAGTTTCCAATGGAGACAGAGGAATGTTGGAAATAGTGCCAGTGCTTGATCCACGCTGATGCTGAGTAAAGTATTGTTGTTGTTGTTGTTGCTGGTTTTGAGTTCCCATATGGTCAACTGGTGGCAGACGCTGAGCAGACTCGGAATACTCAGCTACAGCGGGAATGGATTTGATACCTTCAGATCTTGTTTGGTTAAATCCTAATGAAGAATATCCAAGAACAAGATCGTTGGATCCTTGTGTAGGCAAATACGCCTCGCTGCTCTGTAAAATATAGGAAGAGGCAGAGGTCGGCCCTTCAGGTGAGCTAGAAGTGTGTTGCAAATTTGGAGTAAGAGTTTTGGACAATGCCAAAGGAATTGCGCTTCCTTGAAAAGAATCCTTGTAAGTATAAGTGCAGACGTAAATAGAAGAATCGCAATAAACTAAATTAACAGGCACGGAATTTTGTTCAAGTGAAATTGCTGCAAGATACTTTGCAGGAACTGCTAAAGTAATGATAAATTGGTGCTGAGAGTCTTGAGGAATAAGCGAAGGGCTTGAGATTTTGTGATTTCCAAAAAGAACGTGTAGAGACTTTAAAGAATCATCAGGATGAGCAAAAGAAATGGAAATGGAAAAAAAAGAGTTTGCAAACCCCAGATTCTTGGAGTAACTAGTAACAGTTGGAAGAGTAGAAAGAGATGGGCTATTAGACAATGAAGGCAGAATAGACATGGGAGATTCTTTTTTAAACGAATCCACGCTACTTTGACTACCACTACTTCCAATACTGTAAAAGGACCCCTCTGAAGACTCTATAGAAGATCTATAAATTAATTGAGACTCTTTTTTTGCTACACTTGGTTAGCAGAGCAATAATAGTGCAAGAAATAATAAATAATAATAAAAACTTACTTTTGGAGTTCTGGATATTGATGGCTGGAGAAGACGTGTTTAAAGATAAAAAGGCCATAACTGAAGAGGAAAGTAAAGGTTCGTTTTAGACGAGTTAGAATGTTGCAAAGTCGCTAGCTTTCATGATCCACCAAAGAACAGTGAAAGGAATGAAGTGGTTAGTAAGAGTGAAACAGTCGAGAAAAAAAGCAGCAGCAGATTGATAAAAGCAAGAAAAATAAAATAAAATAAAAAATACTTGAGTGAGATATATATAGTTGAGAGGTATTTAGTCTGTAGCATTCAAATCTGAATCACTGTCGCCATTTCAAGGTCTGGACTTGAAAAAGGTTAAGCAACTTGGAATTAGAAACAGTTTAAATAAAACACCATTGAAAAAAAGCCGAGAATAGCATATTTTTGATTCAGCATGAAGAGTATCACTTGAATCTTTTGGCATTGAAACTTAAATGTCTGAGTCCAAGTATCACAAAAATTGAAACCCGAAATAAAAGTAAAAAAAAAAAAGAAAAAAACCACCAATTTGAATAATAATTGACATTTGTCCAGTAGAGAAGATAGAGACATGAAAACCAATTTCAACGTGTAAGAGAAAAACGTAAGAGATATAAACTTAAAATTAGTACTGACGAAACCTTACAAAAAAGCAGCATGAGAAAGTAGAATGAAAAAAAAGACAAGAAATAAAAAATTAAAACAAGAGCTCTAACTATAGTTTTATGCGTTACCTCTCTCTCCCCCAGGCACAAATTTGATGGTTGATGGGAAAATGTCTTTGCATGTTTAAATAGAAAACAGGAACAAAATTTAAAGCTTTCAATAGTTTGAGTATTGTTCAAACAAAAGTATTTACACAACCTCAAACAAAAAACTTTAGCATTCATAAAGCCTTTGCAAGACAAATAGGACTTGTCTGTTTCTAGCAGTTTTCTCAAAGACCAACAGCTAAACGTTTGATGATTTACAATACAGGCCAGGTCTTGACAAAAGGAAGCGATATCGACAAATAACAATCAACAAACCTCTCTCTCTCTCTCTCTCTCTCTCTTCAACTTGGAGAAAACCTTGCAACAAACTTAAAGTCGAAACGAAAGAACCTCGTTTTTAAAAAAAAAAACTTGACAGAAATGAAACCCCGTCAATAATTTACAAGTTAACTTGATATCATGGTTTACTAGCCATGTTTCAACATTCCTGTCTTGTATACTTTTTATTTCTTTTTAAATGCCCTTCTTTTTTTCGTCAAAAACAAGCAAGTATTACAAGTATTTATTGAAATATTTTAGCCAATGATATTTAACTGAACAAAAAAAATATACATTGCCAGCATCCGATGCAAAAACTATTAGTGCGACATTTTTATAAATACTGTTCATCAACACGATTGTAAACAATTGTTTCAGCATATAACTTGGGTACAAAACTCAACAACATCCTACTCTCTATAGACTGTAGTCAGTATTGTTTCATCAATATCTCTCCCTCTCTTTCTACGTGTACTACCTCTTATTCTCCGATATAGGCAATTGCGTTACAAGATTCTTTTTCACTCTTTTATTGGAATATTTTCTATTCAAAAACTAATTTGCACTTTGAGTTCCACGCGTAATGAATAGATAATAAGCAGTTGAAACCGCCGCGATACCTACTCCTACAATTGCACCCTGTTCAACTGTAACAGATACTCCTTTTCTCTTTTGAACAATACCAACGGTAGCAGCCACCACAGCAAGCACACCTACCAAAACACCCGTAGATACACAAGGATCGGTTTCAAACTCGTCAATTGACTTGTCCAACGCCTTCTTTGCTGACTTTTTGACCTTTTTGGCTTTAGCTTTGCCCTTGCTTGTAGCGCTTTTCGACTTTTCAGCAATGCTATCTGATAATGTTTCCTCAGACTCAGATGAAGAAGACTCTTTGTTGTCTAAAGCAGCTTTGACTTCGGTGGGTGTGACGTTGACTGATTCAATGGGAACCGTGTTTTCGCCATCTGGCTCAGCGGCGCCACGGATAGATGCTTCTGCGTAGCTAAACATGTTAGTACAAATAAAAAAATTGTCTTTGAGCTACTTACGACATGGTTTATTTTATGAGTAAAGGTCAATGGGGTAAAATGGCAATTGAAATGTGTAGAAGGAAATTAAAGAGAAGGAAAGGTTCAAAGTAGCAACCTTGCGCCCACGTTCTTATACAAAGTCTAAATCTGGGGTAAACTGAGTGGCAATATTTTGCCTATTGAGCCTCCAAACTGAGTCAAACACCATTCATTTTTTATCCTGTCAGCAACTCGATTCCTATAAACATATCGTCTTACCAGTCTAGGCCGCCTAGCAGGTCTACAAGCTTCTGGTGTTCCCGTTAGGCCCAGGCCAATCTAAAAAATATAGCCCTATTTGGCTGACTAATTAGGGCTCTTGCTGACTATTATTGAAGAAAAAAATGGTCTGTGACTGTTTTAACATTTCAAATTCCTAATTAGGAAATTTAATCTTTTTCTCTAGGTCTACCAAAATTTTCCAGCCATGGAAAAGCCTTCCTTTAACTACACGTTCGACAACCCCCCCGACAAACGACAACACACAACACTAATCAAAATGTCTGAAGCTGCTCAACCTGCTGCCTCCCGTGGAGGATTTGGCCGTGGTGGCCCCGCCGGTGCTGCCGGTGCCCGTGGCGGTGCTGGTGGCCGTGGTGGTCCCCGTCGTGGAGGCCCCCGTCGTGGTGGTGAAGAAGAGAAGGGATGGCAACCCGTTACCAAGCTCGGTCGTCTTGTCAAGGCTGGTAAGATCACTTCTCTTGAGGAAATCTACTTCCACTCTCTCCCCGTCAAGGAGTTCCAGATCATTGATCAGTTCCTTCCTGAACTCAAGGATGAGGTCATGAAGATCAAGCCTGTCCAGAAGCAAACTACTGCCGGTCAGCGTACCCGTTTCAAGGCCATTGTCCTTGTCGGTGACTCCAACGGTCACGTTGGTCTTGGAATCAAATCTGCTAAGGAAGTCGCTACCGCCATCCGTGCTGCCATCAACATTGCCAAGCTCTCCGTTATCCCCGTTAGACGTGGTTACTGGGGTACTTCCCTTGGTCAGCCCCACTCTTTGGCTACCAAGACCACCGGTAAGTGTGGTTCCGTCTCTGTCAGAGTTATCCCTGCTCCTCGTGGTACCGGTGTCGTTGCCTCCCCTGCCGTCAAGAAGCTTCTCCAGCTTGCCGGTGTTGAGGATGCCTACACTTCTTCTTCCGGTTCTACCAGAACCATTGAGAACACCCTTAAGGCTACCTTCGTCGCTGTTGGCAACACTTACGGTTTCCTGACTCCTAACCTTTGGAAGCAGACTCCTATTACTCCTTCTCCTTTGGATGTCTACAGCGACCTTTCTCACAGCAAAAAGTACTAGATTTTTCGTGTATAATTAAAATAAAAATTATGTGATAATGAACTATGTGATGTGAATTTCCGCCAACTGACTTGCCAATTCGTCTGTCTCTGGAATAGTACTGGGTGGCTTTGGAGCTGTCTTGAGCTGCTCCTCCACTGTATCCACCTCCACTTTGACTTCCTTGGTCTCTTTCTCAAGCATCTGCTGGAATTCTTTCTCCAGATCATCTTCATCAACACTACCAGCCAGACTACTAATCTCTCTTCCAATCTCCTCCGTATCCGCCTGTGCATCATGCAAATCATCAACCAACTCTGCAACCTTCTCAGCACCACCCACAGCCTGGTTAAGCGAGGAAAGAATACCCACTCCCTTCTTTAGCGACGCCATAATATCAACTGTAGACGAAGCGTTGTCAATGCTAACCAACGTTTGCTCTAAATTGGCAAGCATGTTTAATGATGTCTCTTGTGTGGTTTGCGCAAGCTTGCGTGAACGAAGTGCGTATTTGGCCATTGTCTTTCCATTGCTTCTGCCGCTTGCTAGAGCTTCTCTTGCAGAAGTGTCGCAGGCTTCAATGCGTGCCGTAAGTCCGTCAATACGTTTAACCACATCGTACACTGTTTGACGTAAGTTGGCTACTGCCCTGTCTTGTTCAGAAACAGGTGAAATGTCTGCAAACCCACTGGCTGCAAGGTTGATCTTGATGGTATCATCTTTAACTGACAGCCTTGGTAGATCGCGACTCAGGTAAACTAGTAAAACCTCTAAATCCACTGTGCTAAGTTTGATTGTACCCTTTCCTTGAGGTCTTGGAATCTCGTTAAACAGCTTGTTGAATAATTCCTTGGTGTACACAGTCTGCGTGTACGAGCCCGCGCCTGCAAAACTGTGACTTGAATCCTGCTGTTTGCTCATTGCATCTAACAATGCTTTCGCTGTAATTTCAAGTGTCGTCACAACCACGTAGGATTCACTTTTAAGGCTGCCAGGCGACCCTGATTTCCACGTATTCGAGTAGAGTCCTGTTTTAGTCAATGCCCAAGATACAACTGACGACGGAGCAGGTGGTGTCCACCATCGCGGTTTATAGTAAATAGAAGATTCCGATGATGTGAATAGTTGAACCGGAATCATTGATCCTTCAGCCACACATTGATCCTATCTCATTAGCATACTCCCCCAATAAAAATCTACAAGACTCACCAAAACACAGTCAAGAGCTAGCGGTCGTCCATATTTCGCACTTTCAAACAAATCCAATAATCTACTGCCCGTGCCGACCACAACTGCATCTTCAAAGACCGTGCCTTCATTCAAAGCTTCCGTGAGTGTTAATTTCCACGTCGCAATGTTAGCGTCAAACCCTTCTGTATTAGATTCTTTGATAGTCCGGAAGTCAGAGTATAAGGACGGCATCCGGCGGTCTGTGAAACCAGCCGGAGCTTTGAATTTGGCTGTAATGTCCATAGTTGTGGATGGGTTAAACAAGAGAATCAGAGAATTTAATTCATATAAGCGCACGTGATTTGGAGGGAATCAACTTGACAGGCTCCATTTTAACTACACCAAAGCATATTATTACAGCAATTAAGCAGCTTCTCATATTTGATTTCATCTCTACTTCAATTTCAAAGTCCTCCAAGTGAGCTTTGCGAGTCTTTCTATCTATAGTGGTAATAAGCCTAGATCAAGCTCCCTTGAAACTTTTTACTCCCAACTTCAGATCTGTATGCGAGTAAAATTTCACCTTCTAGTTTAACACCTTGGGAACAAAATGTCTGGACATCAAAGAACAGTACGCAGCTACGATTCTCACAAGGACGCAAGTACCGACGCGTCTTCTTATAAAGGATCAAGCAGGCGGTCACGATCTCCAACATCGCGCGACAATGGTCGATATGAGCGACGAGCTGATTACGAAAGAGGGTACAGTAGGTATGAAAAGGATAGAGGGTATAAGAGAGACAGCTGGCGAGGTCGTGATGGCGATACGCGACGTGATGACCGAGATACGCGGGACCGACGCGATGACCGTGAGAGACGAGACGATAGAGACAGACGCGACGATAGATCTCGAGACAGATCTCGAGACAGATATGACCGGAACTCTCGTGAAAGCATACGTGATACAGACGACCGACATAAAAGAACCTCTGCAAACTTACCCAGCAAGCCTCGCGCCAAATCACCAGAACCTGAAAAGCATTCCAACAAATCAGATAATGAAGAAGATGGAGAGGATCTGATGGCTAAAATGATGGGTTTCTCCAGTTTCAATACTACAAAAGACAAAAAAGTGGCTGGAACTAATGTGGGTAGCGTCTCAAAGCCCAAATCAAGCAATTTCCGACAATACATGTAAGTACACGACTCTACACTAATATTATAATGCTAACTCTATAGGAACCGTGCTGGAGGATTTAATCGTGATCTGTCGCCGCCACCTGAACCCAAGAAAAAGTAAGCCATAGAAAAATAAAATTTCAGTTTTGTAACCTTCTCATCACCAAACACGTCAAAAAAATGGAATCAGTAAATGTATGTCAGGCTCATCTCGCCTCTGTATTGAATGGAGGTTCTATAGATGTTCAGTTAGTGAATCGCATGACAGACCAACTTAGACTCGACAAGAGTCTTTTCCTGGACGAATACGATTTACCGTCGAATGCTGTTATTATTTCGCTTCTGCCAGTTTCCATTGGATTGCTGAAGTCACAAACTGATGCTCAAGATTTAGAGCCGGTGATTGAATTGATCGAAGCTCTACTTGCACCGAAATCGTTTGACGAGGTCATCAGTTTCATCTCAATAGACGATCTAGCTGCAGGCCTTGAAAGTGGAATCTCGCCACTCCAGACTATTTGTATAAAGCAAATTGCGAAAGCAGCACCCCCTGATTTAGTAGCAAACACACCGTTGATTGACAAACTGCTTGGAATCTTTGCAGATACCTCGTCAAGATGCACACAGGCAGTTCAAGATGCATTGATCAAATTGGCTGATAAAGGTGAACTTGTGATTAAAAGGATTTTTTCAGAATCGACTTCGAGTACTCTAAGGCAAATGCATGATTCCGACAACGCGGTGCTGCAAGGAAGACTCATGGCATTGTTGGAGAGCATTCTGGCATTGAATTGGCAGGTCCCGGCGTCCTTAATTCAGTTCCCAGTAAGCATATTCGATCCATCGAATGCGAACTGGGATATCTTGCAAACGCTTACAGCAATCCAGTTTTACAGGACAATTATCGAAAACAAACATCCACGGAGTTTGGTTAAAGATATAAGTCCCCAGATTACTGCAATTGCAGCGTTGTTTTCTCTACGCAATGAGGTTGGCGATGTGCGTAGTTTCCTGTTGACAGAAATTTTTCTCCTCTTCCGCGAAATCTCGCGCCAGGAACCCGTGTTATTCGGTAGTCTCGACCAACAGTACAAGATCGTATCCAGTGTCATGGCTGATTCTAATGAAGACCGTATCTCGCTGCTCACATTCATCTCCCCAAAGTATATTTACGAGTCTAATCCGTCTGCTCTTGATTCCATTCGGTTCAAATCTGCAGAAATCCCTGTTTTACGCAACATGTTTACCTATGAACCAACGTTCACGCGGATTGACCCTGATCAACCGCAGCTTATGGCTCTTTCCTACCCAGACCTTTTACTGCTTCTTCTGGTCATCGCCAAGACGCCTTTCGGCGTTGCCAAACTACTGCAAGACTGGCCTCAGGTCATGACTTCAGTGGTTTCCAGAAAAGACATTCGAGTGCCTGAGATTTTCAACTTGCGTCGTGAGTTGTTGGAATTGTTGATGAACAAACCAGCAGCTACTTTGGGTGTTTGGTATGGTGGAGTTAAAGAAGCATACAAGGAAATCATTCTAGGAGCTGGATATAACCAGGACCCGCAAGTTACTATAACCGATAGAGCCATGTAATGTCTAACTTTTATTATCTATGTTGAACCACTATGAATAGTCCAAAGCTCTTGATGCATTTTGCTTAAATCACTGTACGCTTTTTGAGCTTTAGCCAAGTCACCTTGTAAACTTTGTACACGAGCCTTTAGTGTTGTATCCGAGTTACGTTGTGTAAAACTCCCAGCCTTGAGTCTCACATTCTCAATTTCTTCCAGTTGTTTACCAGGTGTTTGTTTTTGACCTGACAATTGCATCCACACATCATGAGTTTCTTTCAAGTCTTTTTCATTTATAATACGTTTGAAAAACGGCACTTTGTGGACTTGGTTAGCTTGCTCTGCAGTTGCTGGCGGTCTGTTGGCAGCGGCAGCAGCTTGTTTAGGAGGTAGCTCGTTTTTTAAGCGTGACAGAATTTGTATCGATGAAATGGCTTCCTTGTGCGAGGGCAGTTTTCTCAAAACCTGCTTTGTCGTGATATCCCATGTGTAGACCTGGCCATCAGAGTACCCGGCCGCCAAGATGGTACCATCTAAGTTTATAGAAAGACAAGTGACGCTGCTTTTCAGATCCGAGTCGGGCCGTGACAGAACGATATCGTTGTTGTTTTCATAGGTCAAGGTGATTTTTTCATTGTTACCTCGGGGGCCTTCCACCAAACCTGTTGAGGAATTGACCTTGTACCGGTTTATTAACATGATATCACCGTTTGCCAGACCAGCATAGATGGCTCGCTCACCAGGATCAAGTGCCATGGCAGTCACCTTTTCAGGCAAAACGTGTGTAGAAACCAACGAATTCCCTGACAAATCCCAGCATCTCAGTGTATTATCCAGCGAACTCGTATACACACGGTTCTCAATCCCACTGCCGTATCCTACACAGATTCCTGTAATCTCCAGAGAATGAACCTTGGTCCATGAGAAAACGGGCTGTACTGAGTTTTCATTTGACAGGCTTTGATCACCGAAATTAACACCTCCTTCCAGCGTACTTGTGATCAAATCCATCAATCTCCATCCAAGCACTGTTGAATCTTTACTTCCCGTAAACACAAAACTCTCATCCTCTGTGAACTTGATACTTGTAATCTCCTGGTAGTGCTTTTCTCGCACCGCGACCAGGTTTCCAGACCAAACTTCCCACATGTATAACCGTCCACTCTGGGCACCACCCATAATCCACAATCCACTTGGGGATACTTTCAGGGCTGACAGTTTTTCCGGCAGCACTATAGTCTGCACACAGCTTTCTCTTGACCAATGGTACGTAAGCATAACCGACGAGTTATGCTGTGTAGTGAACACGCGTTTGCCGTCAGATGCGTCCAGTGCCTGAAGGGATGAACCGCGTGGTAAAGTGACGTTCTTAAAGTTCTGGTAAGGCGAGCCTGAGTGAAGGTCGTAGACTGTGATGATCCCGGTTCCAGTAGAAGTTCCGGAAGACACCTTTTTAGTTTTGGGGCCAGATGCGCCCGCTGCAGCTTGCGCTCCGTATATGACGAGCTCTTCCATTTTGATAGCGAATGAAAAATTTAAAGTGAGAAAATTTAGGCTTGGAAGTTTTTCTTTGGGACTTTTCCACCAAGATCAGGGTTAGGAGGAGGTTGATTTGAGCATTTGGACCGATCTCCTTTTCTAAGAATTCCATTGCGACAATTTGCGAGGGAAGTAGTAGAACTGCTTCATGCTGATTCACGGTGATTGGTGTTCCAAATTGATTGACTTGTACTACTGTGAATTGCTCTCATCTCTAGAACTTGCCACAAAATTATTTGCCTGCCCAAAAAATGACATCAAAAGGTCTCCATCTAAATGAACCATCAGCCCAACCTATTAAGTTTTTTAACTGACAGTGCTACAAAAACTCAAAATATAAAAAATTCGTCACAGACAGGATTCGAACCTGCGCGGGCAGAACCCAACGCCTAACAACTACTAGTATAGCAGGGCGTCGCCTTAACCACTCGGCCACTGGGACTATTTTGAGTAAAAATGTTTTGGCAAATAATTGTACGGCAGGAGTTGTACATTACATTAAGTATTATCTTTAATAGGGAAAAAGAATCAGTAGAATATCTCTAAACTAGTTTAAAAGCAATTGAGAGTAACACGCGGAATTTTTATAGATTCAGCAGATTAAATGTTTACAGAATCCATCTACAAGAAAGTTTGTTAAACAAAATGGTATTTTTATGGCCTAATTGGCATACGGGAAACTTGTATGTTGATAGTTTACACGAAATAAGGTGTGTTAAGTCATTTTTACGGTCTCTATTCAGACCGTGATTGGTAGACCAATTTGAATCAGTCAATTAATGACCATTGATATGTGAATGAGATAAGTCTGAATGAGACATTTATTGCAAATTATTCAATTCATGTCGGCCAATCAACAAAATGAAATGGAATAAAAAATATGGATGATTGCATTATAAGCTGCATTACAGAGTCTAAGTACGAGTGTTTCTTTTACTCAGACTGGTAAGTATGTTGCTCGTAAAGTCAGTGATTTTAAAAGAACCGCAGATGGAATAGTAGTTACTGCTAGGTTTATGGGCGCGAGTGGTGTGCATCGGTTGCCCTTTTTTCAAAAAGCCTGGGTTTGAATTACTATGTAACCACTGAAACTTGACGTTATGCACGACTTCCAATGCCAGTAAACAATGGATATTTCACACTCAATCTCATTATATTATATTATCTGGATTCAATTGTCAACTTAAATCACAAAACCGAGATCTTTTTCAGTCAACAGTAATTTTCAGTAGCTCTGACCTTGATTGCAAATACTGACTTTGCCCCATGAGAAAGCAATTTATATGAATTCCACTGTTCTAAAAGTCTATTGCATATATTAGACCAAGGCGAATTTAATATCGCCAGGTTGGCTTAAAACTATATTAATGTTTGATTGAGTTGGAAAGATATCTTATAAATTTTAACTCAAGTTGATGAGGACCAGTCAAGGATAAATCTAAGCTAAAGAATTTCAGTCAATAGCCGTTTTCCAAAGATTTGGCCTGTTTAATTTCTAATAAGTTTAGATGTACTGTCGTAGTAGTGGGCTATGGTCAGGGTCTCATTCTCAGTGTTTTTAATGGTAAATTACTGATAAAACTGAAGAATTTGTTCCATATTGACCCAAAATTGATTTTTTGCCTCCCAATTTTCATGATAATTTTTCAAACTCTTTTGGCAAGTGTCACAGAAATTTTCTCATACATTATTTGGTTTCTTAAAGCCCACAAACATGCCTCTATCGACAAATATAATATGCCTAATATTAAATACAATCGGAACTGTTTTAAGGTCAATAGTTCACAGTGATTCTTTTGAATCCTAAAAAACTGAAATTGAACCTATTCTTCTCCTAAAAAATGCCAGTTTCAGTTTTTTCAGACTTATAACTGAAGCAAAGAAGCCGTACTATGGCCGAGCTTCAACAATCAAACAAGTAAAGCCTTGAGATAAACAAAAAAGTGGCAACTAAGGGATTTGAACCCTTGCTTCTTACGAGATCCGAATGCACTGCAATCAGTGAAAGATTACTCTTGAGTCGGACGCCTTAGACCAACTCGGCCAAATTGTCAAGTCTTGTTTTGTTGAGGTTCTTGGTGCTATTTGATAAAGTCAGCTGGAAATATGCTATACTTGATAAAAAGTCACTGAAATGGGTATTTCGAGTTTAACCAAGGCAGGTTTAACTATGGTAATGAAAAACTACACAATTGACTGAAAAGCAATAGTCCTGTTAATTCCTTGGAGTGAAGATTTGTTTTACTTGATTTTTGTTCTGTTATATAAACCGCGACTTTGAAAATATATCATTAATCAATTTGGAAATATGTTTATCTAAATCGATGGTAGGGTGGCACAATTTGATGAGATTTAGTGTGAAAACTTTTATTCCTGGTTTATTGGCACGCTTAACGTTATGATTGTGGTCTCACTAAAATTGATTGCATTTTAGATTCCAAATATTTGTGCTGAGAGTCATTTTTTGGGCATTTTTATAGGTAACTATGCTGATTGACTAAACCTCAGTTCTTTTGGTCCTACCATATTCACACCCCAGGTTCTCAGTGAAATCAGCAAGCCCAACAACTTACTACCTAGCATAAACTACCAACGCATCTGCGGTTTTGTTGAAATGATTTTTTGCTGACAATTTGTACTTCCTGGCGTTCTGAAAAACGAGTTTTAATATGGGCATCATTTTGCTTGCATTGAAGAACTTACATCGCCGTATGAGATCAGTCAAAATCAAGTTAGCCGTACTGTATTACCCGGAGAGTGACTCAGCAATGACATATCACGGTGAAAAAAATTTAAATGAAAAGAAAAATCGCGATCAAGACTTAACTTTAAGAATCTATTAA
>JAKTYJ010000138.1:0-17268 GCA_030674515.1 Geotrichum armillariae | reverse complement strand
GGCGTGACTTGACGGCTAGGCGGTGGTGAGTGCTCATACTGTCGGTTGGGGGACTCATGCCTTTGAGAAGGAGCAGCTTGTTGAGGTTTCAAATCAGAAATCAGAGACCTTAGCGAAGGTAGTTGGCGAGGTGAGGCCGAAAACGAGTAAACCGACGATGGCGAAGACGGAGGCGATGGAGTAGAGACTATCATGGCGTATGATGAGAAGGAGTAGAGAGTCCGGTGAGAAGAAGCAGAAATGAGAGCAAAGGTATAAAGATGGTTCAGAAATAGGATTAGGATCAAGTTCAGGATCTAGATCAAGCACAAAATCTGTTTCATAACGCTTTGAGTTTGACGCGATATCTAAACGAGTTTAGGACAACAATGATATTTAAAGGTGTGAAAAAGCTTGGATCATAAAGGAGGAAAGAAAGAGAAATATTTATTAAAATATACTAAATTGAATTAAACTGAAAAATTCAAAACCGGCTGTTAGACCGAAAAAAGCCCAAACAAAACAACAGAAAAATGGCCCAAATGCGTGATGCCTCAAGCTATTCTATGCAGTAGTCGCGCATGTAAACGTGCATTTGAAGTTACTCACTATGTAAGTATTTCTTGGACATGTACGAATTTTGCGAATTTTTTTTTTTTTGAAAATTAATATGAATATCGTCCGTATAAAATAAAAATACAAGTTTGAAAAATAAAAAATGAATATATATATATAAAAAGTTGCAGCCATCAACTTTATGCAACCACAGTAGAATTTTGGGTTGCTTTGTAAAATTGTTTACGTTCCTTGTTTTTGCGAACACTCTCTTTAATGTTGAAGCCACCAGTTAAAAGCCCTTGGACCTCCTCGAGTGTGCAATTGGCAGTTTCTGGGTAAAAAAAGTATACAAAGATCTCACCACAAACACATAATCCTGCGTAAAAGGCAAACGTGCCGGTAGGGGTAACCTTTTGCAGCATGGTTAAGAATGTCGAAGAGATGACAAGAGAACCAGCCCAGTTAGTGGCAGTAGCAAGAGATGTACCAACTCCACGTACGCGCATGGGGAACAGCTCGGATTGCTGCCAGGGAACGTTACCGATACCACTGGCATAGAAGGCAACATAGACAAGCATTGCAATAATGACAATGACGGACCAAGCACCGTGTTTAGTCTGATCATCACTAGATGAACCGTCAAAGCTGACGGGAATAAAGTGGAAAGCAACAGCAGCCAGGACCAGACCTAAAACCATACCCCAGATGGTGCACAGTAGGATTCTGCGACGACCAATGCGGTCAATACACATGAAAGCCACCAAAGTAAAGAGAAAGTTTGTTCCAGCAACGATTAAGGAGACAGAGGTGGGATTGTTGAAACCAACCGATTCAAAAATTGTGGCAGAAAAGTACATGAGAGCATTGAAACCAGAAAACTGTTGGATACCCTGGAGACCACAAGTGATGATTACGGCACGGAAATTAGAAGGTACGGTATGAGCTTCGACCCAACGAGCGGTCCATCGCTTGATAAAAGAGTTGGAGGCAGCATCAGGTTCGTCAATAAAAATATTGTACTTGATGAGGTCGTCAATCTTGGCTTCAATTTCAGAGGGGCTAGAGTCCTGGTAAGTTCGGATCAAGACCTTACGAGCTTCGTCAGTGCGTCCACGACGAATAAGGTAACGAGGGGATTCGGGCATGAAAATAAACAAAACCATTTGAACAGCAGCAGGAACCATGGAAAGACCAACAAGGATACGCCAGCCGTTGTTGACATGGTAGAGACCAGCCGAAATGGCATATGCTACAAGCTGTCCTCCAGTAATGGCAAGAACATTAATGACGACCAAGCGGCCACGGAATCTTGAGGGCGCCATTTCAGAAATATAAAGAGGAGCGACCAAAGAAGCCAAACCTACACCCCAGCCCATAACGAAACGGCCAATAATCATGACCCAAAGCGAATGAGCAGCGACCTGGATGACGGCACCAACAATAAACAGAATGTTTGCGCCAGAAATGACCCATTTACGACCGGCCCAGTCGGCAAGAGGACCCCCAATAAGAGCAAAGATAAGAGCACCGAGGGAGGTAGCAGAAGTAATGAGTTCCTTGTTGGAAGAAGTAAGAGGATCTCCCAAGTCCCTACCAATAACGACGAGGGCACCAGAAATATAACCAGTATCATAACCAAACAAAAAACCACAGACAGAAGTGAGAATAGTGAGGGCAAAGACCATGGGGTTCATGCCACGACGCTCAATAGCAATAGCGTCCTTGGATGTGCTGACAACATCATTTTCATCGGCAGATTGATCTTGGATCTCGAGGATCTCTGAGCTTGGGGGGTTTGCAGATTTTTGATGGGCGGAACGCAGAGCAGGAGTTGATTCAGTGGGGGAGTCCAGTGAAGACGTCGAAGAAACTGAGTCCTTTGAAGGAGAGCCTGGTATGGCAGTCATGATTGAAAAATAAAAGAGCGAAAGAGGTCGTGTGACCAGGGGGTATTTTGTTTATTAGTTAAAAGAGAGTAGAGGGGTATATTTACTGTAGGTTGCTTGTTAATACTTGAAGTAGTTTAAGCTGTAGACTCTTGCACGAGTCAAAGCTGGAGTTTGGAGTCTGGAATTCAAAGGTCGAAAGAAGGAGGGAAAAGAGTTGGAGAAAGGGGAAATCTCCATTTTAACGGGTGACGGGCTATAAAAAAAAAAAAAGTACGAAAATTATGGTTGTGTTGAAAGTTCTATTTTTGGGGTTGGGGTAACATTGACTTTTGCTAGGCTATCACATGACTATGCAGTTGACCGCATATTGCTGCATTCCTTGTGCTCTAGTTTCTTTGCAGCCAAAACTTTTTAAGCTGGGTTTCCTTTGAGCATCAGAAGGCCTTGTCTCTCAATTATTTAAAAAAAAAAAAGCGCGTGTTTAAAATCAGAAATATTTTCTCTTCTCCTTTTTTCTCTTCTTCTTTACCACTTTTTTTTATCTTGTTTTATTCCTTAATTCTTTAATTCCTCATAATGGCCTCTACTTTCCCTCCTGCTAAAGAGGAAGCTATCCTCAAAGATTTTCCTGACCCAACTCATAACCTTCTCCATCGTTTGGAGTCTTGGGTTCTGGTGGTGGATATGATTGATAACTATGTCGATTCTCACATTTCAATTCAAAAATCAATCACTTCAGGACTTGAAAAAGCCCGTAAGAGCATTGCAGATGCTCCTCGTTTCAACTACTATTCAGCAGCCCATTCTGAGCCCACCAGCCCTTCTATTGAAGGTGTTTCTCCTGTACTTTCTGAATCTGAAGGTGTAATTGGTGTTGCTGAATCATTTGAAGTCCTCCGTTCTCGCACTGACGGACTCATTAACAAGTCTCTTGAGACCGAGCAATCCCTCAAGACCTCTGTCCTTCCTCAGCTCACTACCCTACGTGGAGACATTGAAAAGCACAGCAAGGGCCTCAAGGCCACTGGAATCAAGAACTCCAAGGAAATTGAAAAGGCCAAGAACGTCACTCAAGCTTCAATTGAGACCCTCGGTCAATACGTCTCTTCTTTCTCCATCAACACTCATGCTAAATTGGACTACAAGAATGATCCCTATGTTCTCCACCGATATGCCATGAATGCTCTTGAGGATCAAATTGGAAAGGAAAACAATCAGATTGACGCTCTGATCTCCATTGAAAAGAACTTTGAGACTCTGGAACGTCATATCGTTCAGGTCATCCAACAGGCCGTCTCCCTTATTGACTCTACCCTTTCTTCCTACTCTTCCCTCAAGGTTGAATCTTACCATTCAATCTCAGACACTTTTAGTGCGATTCCCATTGACCACGAATGGCAGAGTTTCATTAGAAACCCCTCTTCTTTGCTCATTCCCTATGACACCCCTAAGCGTCAGATTGAAAACATTACCTTTTCCAACATTGATGCCTTCTCCACAAAGCCCGTTATGGAAGGTATCTTGCAGCGCAAGGAAGGCAAGCTTCTCAAGTCTTATACCTCTGGTTACTACGTCTTGACTCCTTCGCGATTCCTGCTTCAGTACTCTTCTCAGAATCATGTCAAGGATCCTACCCCAGACTTTGCCATCTATCTGCCTGATGCCCAAGTTGGTGAAATGTCTCCCCGTTCTTCTGGAAAGAACAAGTTCATTATCCAGGCCAAGGATACCGCTCGTACTATTGGTTTGGGCCACAAGAACTTTGCTTTCAAGACCAACACCTATGACGAACTTACTGCTTGGCACGCTGCCATCACTGGCAAGTCTGTTCCTGGCGGTCCTGTCAGTCCTACTCCTACCAGCCCTGTTCCTTCCACAATTGCTACCCCAGTTGTTCCTGCTGCTACTCCTGTCGTTACTGAGTCTCCCCCTTATGTTGAGACTCCTGTTGCTGATCCTGCCGTTGAGCAAGTCGCAACCAACCTTGCCAACACTCACGTTGCCTAATCTTTTTTGTTTAATTAAATATGGCTTTTAGTAAATGCCGCCTTTATGCTTATTGACATTTGTTTTTTTTTGTATTTAATACTGATACTTTAATAGCGCTTCTTTATGAAAATGTTTAAACATGTGGAGACATGAAGCCAAAAGAGCTTTAAAATAAGTGGAAATGCTGAAAGTTTGTAATCCACAGACAAAACAGGAAATAAATGAGACAAGCGAGATTTCTTTTCAAAACTCCTTTATTTTTTTTATATAAAATCTCAAAAAGGAGTAAAAAAAATAAAATAAAATTAGAAAAATTGAAATCGAGACCTTGAAAAATAACACTGACTTTTGACAACTTTAAACTCCCTAACCCTATTTACAACGGGTATGATCTTCCGCGGAATCGTTTTCAATATCGGATCCTTGCATCCGAAAAATTTCGTAAAAAAAGGTCCCGATTCCTTCCTTTCGTTAAATTTCTTTGGTCCTCACGAAAAACTCGAGTTTTGATCTTTTGACCTTCTTCAAGACTCCGCTTTTCTTATTCTGTTTAATATAAATTCCTTTTCATTTTCCAGTTACATGTCTCGATAATTTTTTAGTACTTGAATGTCATGACTTCTTCAATACACTCTTTGGATTCAGACGAAGTTGAACCTCCAGTCCTTCTTGTTTCTGATAAATCTACAAGCCTTGATGCCTCCACACAGCAAGAACAGCCTTCTCCCTCTGAAAATGTCCCTCGCAAAGAACGTAGAGGCCTGTTAGCACATATATGCCTGGTCCCTGAGAAAAAAGAATCTCACGACTATCATAGCCATCTAAAACTGATTATTGTGTTTACAGTAGCCTTTGCTGCTATGGTTGGACCTATGGGAGGGTCCATCTTCTTGCCTGCCATGGAAGATATAGCAAAGAACTTCAACTCGACAAAAGATGTCGTTAATATATCCTATGGCCTTTACGTGCTGTCATTAGGTATATTTCCATTATGGTGGTCTAGTATTTCAGAACAATTCGGTCGCAGAACGGTTTATATTATCTCATTTACAATGTACGTCGGGTTCTTAATTGGTTGTGCTTTATCTAAATCAATTGGAATGCTGATGGCGTTTCGAATCTTATCAGGCGCTGGTGCTGCTGCTGTTCAGGCTGTTGGTGCTGGAACTATTGGTGACATTTATGTGAGCACTGAGCGAGGAAAAGCAATGGGCTATTTCTATCTCGGTCCTTTGCTTGGTCCTTTGATAGGTCCTTTAGCAGGTGGTGCAATCGTCACTAAATGGGGATGGAGAGGTACTCAGTGGTTTCTCATGTTTGTGAGTGCTGCTATTTTGTTGTTGATTATATTTTTCTTGCCTGAAACTCTGCGTGTTGAGAGAGTACCAAAACAAGCCATGAAGGAACAAGAAAAGCAAGAAGAAACTGAAACAACTAGCATTTCATATCAACCAGAAGCTGTTGGTGATATTATAGTAGCTTCAATATCACACATAACCGCTGAAGATGTTGAAGCTCAAACCAATCCCTTGGCCAAAGAATCTACAACTGCCTCTGAAAAACTACGCAAACTAGACCGTCCTATTGCCATTGATTTCCGCTCATTATCAATATCAGAACAATCCTATCTCCTCCTAGTCAAACCACTTCACAGTCTCAAATTCCTCAAATACCCTCCCGTCTTGCTCAGCATTCTCTACAGTTCATTCTGTTTCTTTTCTCTTTACTTTTTAAACGTTTCCATTGAATCCGTGTACACTGCCCCACCCCACCAGTTTGGCCCTATCATTATTGGTCTCATGTATATTCCCAACTCACTTGGCTACGTGATTTCAAGTCTGTTGGCTGGTCGGTGGAGTGACCATGTTGTGAAACGAGCACGTCGCAAGGCCGTTGACGGCGTTTTTATACCAGAATCCAGGTTTGCTGAGCACGTTTATATTGGTGCTGCTGTATACCCATTGGCACTCATCATGTTTGGGTGGACCGCTCAGAAACAGTTGTTTTGGTTCATTCCTTTGATTGCATCTTTTCTCTTTGGCCTTGCTTCCATGATTATCTTTGGAACCACAATGACTTATCTTATTGACGCACTTCCTGGTCGTGGATCGTCAGGCGTGGCTGTTAATAATCTCATTCGAATGATCCTGGCCGGTGTTGCTACCTTCATTGCTGAACCCTTGCAAACTGCCATGGGATACGGCTGGTTATATACAATGTGGGCTCTTGTGGCATTGGCTTTGAGTTCATGTATTGTAGCAATCAAGCTGCGTGGTCCGATCTGGAGGGCCAAGGTTAACTTTGACGACTTGTATAAATAATTGCATTATGATAAACATAACTTAATGAACATTTAACAAAATGAACTTGTGTTTGTGATACACTTTCAGCCGTGCGCAAATCCACCAGGATTTCACCAAACATCAGCCAGAAAACTCGAAACACACTCAAAACAGTTCTTCAAGCCATCTTTTCCATAGTGTACTTGGTTTTTAAAATGGTTGGCTGGGTCCTGGTTTCATCTTCTACTCTGAACCTTTGCAAGGCTTGGTATAAATATCTATACCAATCCCTCAATCCTCGTCAAAAAAAAAAAAACATAAACAATCAACAATGGGATCTGTTTTAACTTACGCAATGGCTCCTAGAGCTGTCATGGTCGCCCTCGTATTTGTCACCATTTTTCTTTTATCATTCGTCATGGTCGGTTGTATGCATGGTGGAGACACATTCTCAAGCATCTACTTGGTTCGGTTCGAATACAACACTGCAAGTCCATTTTTTGAGTACATTGAGAACTCTTTCAACTCTTCTCAAAACCCAAATGGCGCTTACATTTCAGTCAAAACTGGTATTATGGGAATCTGTACTACACTGGAGGATGACACCCTTTGCACAGGCCAGAACTTTAGACGATTCAACGCATCTGAAATTTCACCTGTCGCCAATTTCTCAATCTATGGTGGTAACCAAAGTCATGAACTTGGAAGTTTCAACTTACTCAAAATGGCCACCAGTTTCTCAACCAAAAGCATGTATGGTCTTCTGATGGCAGTTCTGATCTGCCTGGGAGGAGCTTTTGCATCTCTCATCTTTGTTACCTTCTTTCTCGTCAAAGCCGACAACTGGAAGAACCTTGTTGCTTACTATGGTACAGGTCTTGCTTTAATATTCTCGCTGGTAAGCAATTTAACAATGTACACTGCATCTCATACCACAAAGTCAACCGTTGAACAAGCTAGTTTGGGTTTGGTTGCTGTTACTGTTGGTCGCAAAGCTGCCATGATGTATTGGAGTGCCTTTGCATTGATTATGCTGAGTTGTATTTTGATCATGCCAGTCAATCAAAGGACGATAGATGAATGTGTCTTGGAGGAGAAGAAAGCATCAGAGAGGGTCTAAGATGAGTGAGAGCCAACCATGATATAGTACAAGTAGTAATAAACAATTTGAATAATTCTCAACAGAAAGGCAACTAGATAGCAGAAGAATATGTCACAGTGGCAAGTCAACTCTCAACCTGAATAAACATGGTGAGTTCTTCATTGTTGCAAGCGACATTTAAGCCAAAAACTTTAGCCCTAATCCTGTTTCTAGCGACAAAATAGACTTTTAAAACAAAAATGTCGGTATTACCTAAGAAACTACTAATTTTTGCTTTACCCGCCTAAAATCATGATGCTTGTTGGGAGAGCCTCTACCAGCGTGGCACCTAAAACCAAACCTCCTTCACACTCCCACCCCATATTCCGAGTATTTCAACACAGAACTTTCTAGACTCTGCTCATACATTTTTGTTTCATGTTATTTTGACTGTTCAAGTCATCAATGCCATTACAATAGGCTTTGAATTCCCTCTAGAACTAATTGAATAATTATCGTCCACCTTTGCCTTCGCTTACTCCTCGTGAGACCGCAATCATGAGATTTCTAGCGTACTCTCTTGTAAGTCTTTATCAACCATGACTTGAATCCTACTAACCAGTAAACAGACAAGCTGTGCGCTGACAGGTCTAGTCATATTACTATCCCTCATAGGGCGGCCTAACTTTTACTCAGCAGCTATTTCCATCTACCAAAACAGCGCATGTTTAATAGTAATTCTCAACATGCTGTTAATCATAGCTCTTCTTTTCGGCAAAGGGCTTCAACTTTTATTTTTTGGGCATCTGCGAGCGCTAGAACTAGAGCATCTATATGAACGTGCATTCTACGCATTGACGGAAAGTTTCCTGGTGTTGACGGTTTTCAAAGATGAATTTAAATTACAATTTTCAGTCTTTTTCAGCCTGCTCTTGTTTTTGAGAATCTTTCATTGGATCATAAGTGACCGTGTTGACCTGATTTTCCAAACAGCAACGCCCGCATCTTGGCTAACGCATGCAAGATTGACATCTGCCATTTTGATTTTTGATATCTTGGATATCCTCTTGATTCGATATTGTGTTACCCATATTCTAGCAAACGCAACTGGAACACTCGTCATGTTTGCGTTTGAGTTCATGTTACTCAAAAACAGCATGATCCTAGCGGCAGGTCGTTACGTTCTAAACGTTTTTGAAGCCTTTTACTTGTCTGCTCACCAAGATGAAGACAATTGGGAGTTGAAATCATTTTGCATGTTTGTCCTTGAAACTGCATGCGATTCAACTCGTCTTTTGACCTACATTGTCTTCTTTTTCGTCATTCTAAAACCTTACGGTTTACCTCCTCTTCATATTGTCAGAGACGTTTATGTTACAACAGTTTCTCTTTTTACAAAAGTACATGATTACATGAGAGCACGCAGTGCACAAGCGGCCATGGATAGGGAAATCTTGGATGCTTCTGAGGAAGACTTGAGTAGAGACGGTGTTTGCATTATTTGCAGAGAGGAAATGAGCATCACAGACCATGCCTCACACCGCTATGTTCCTAAAAAGCTGCCTTGTAGACATGTTATTCATTATGGATGTCTGAAAAGTTGGTTAGAAAGGTCTCTGAGATGTCCAACCTGTCGTCGACCTGTTTTGTCAGGTGAAGGTGAAGGTATGGTCGTCAATGTTGGCGAGGTGCCTAATGCCCAGCCAATTGAAGAAAATAATATTCCTGATGTTGCAATTCCCAATCATGAACCAGCACAAGAAGCTCAACTGGCACCTCCGCCACAGCATCCAGCTGCTGCTCCTAACTTATTCCAACCCTTCAATCTCAACAACATTCCTATCCCATTTGCTAACAACAACTTAACTCCTACACCTACAGTACCAACCAACATTACTCCTATACCAACTACTTCCAGTAATAGTATGATTCTACAACACCATATTGAGTTCCCAACTGGTTTACAATTACCAAAAGGCTGGGGAGTTCTTAGTGCAAAAGAATCAGTTGGTATTAGACAGGTTCAGTTATTGCCTGGTCAATGGGCAGTTGTATTGCCTGCTCCAATAGTTTCGTCTGGCAGGATAGACGACGACAACTAGCAATAATTAGTAGTCTTGTGTATTTCGTTCTTTTATTATATACAAAATCAAATATCGTTTATGAACAAGTTTTCTTAAGAATGTGTCGTCCATTTGTCAAATGGTGTATAAACACGCTTAGGCTGTAGCTCTCTTGCTTTTTGATTAAAATTACTCGCAGGTTGAAAATAAGCATCATCAACCTCTCCGTTTTCGACATATTTCTCTAATGTGTCTAATTCAAAATCGATAATCTGTTCAGGAAACAGTCCACCTTTTTCCTTCGCAGCGTCAAAAGCTTCTCGAGCCTTTTTAATGAATCTCTCGCATTTGTCGAAATCTCCAACCACTTCTCTGTCTTGAGAGTCACTGTTCAGTTTGTGACGAGGCTGCTCGGCATGTGCTAGTTGAATATATGCAACACCCAGATAAAAAGAGTAAATTGGATTATCAGAATAAATTTCTTCCAACATGAGTTCTTGGATTTTGTCGATAGCAGCTCGTGGGTTGTTTAGCTTCAGTCTGGATAAAATTAGATGCGGTTGTAACTGTGTTGCTCGGGGTCTGTCTTTCCAAGCTGAAGATTCAGCTCGAACATTTGAAGGATACAGGACAATAAGCCATTCCAAGAATTTTTCTTCCTCAGATCTTCGCGAATCCGGTGCCTGACTTTGAGAGAACTGTGTTTCTGTTTGAGAGTTTGACTCTCGTTGTTGGCGTCTCCAGGTCAATATCTCAAGCCCAACGGTCCACATAACTCGAATACTTGTATGTGGCATTCTAGTCAACAATGGGAAAGCTTGATTCAGAATATCGTACTCTTTGTATAGCATACTGCGTGTCACAATAGCGGAAATCAAGTCACCCAGTTGTTTTCGATAACTGACACCTCTTTTATTAGCTCCTCCGCGTTCACCTTGTCCAAATTGTCGTTCTGAGTAATGTGGATATCGAACAGTTACGCCAGTCTCAGGGTCCATGTTTTTGTTCAACAGCTGCTGTGTCTCTTTACTCAGGCCGGCTGTCAAAAGGCGGATTCGCTCAGAATCTCTTGACACAGTTGCCACACGAGCTCTTGTAAGCATCCGTTCCTTCCCTGACACCTCAATATCCCATTCACGTAGATATCCATTTCGATCTTTTGTAGACCTCATTTTATAAGCCACCAATTCTGGTTCAACAATACCAAGACCTCCGTTGAAACCTCCCGTATCCAGCTTTAGTGTACTCAATTTAAAATCGGTAATACCTCGTTCAAACAGGTCCAATGTTTCCAGCCTCTCCTTGGACATGGGTATAGCACCAGGTTCACCAAAGTAATTCAGAACTTTTTGTGTGAACTTTAAAACGTTGGCTTCAGAATCATAAGTGATCCCCGAAAAAAGTCCATAAAATTTTAATCCTGAACTAATGGACGGTTCGTCATTTCGTTTCCTTTTCTTTTTCTTTCTATTCTTCTCGATATCCAGGGAGGTTTCTTTCTCTTCATCCTCTGATTCGAGGAATGGGAACTCAATTCTGTCATTTCGACGTAACATGCTAAGCTGGCTTAGTGCTACATGTTTATTGACCTCAACTGGCTGTTCTTTTCCATCGGGTTTGTCGGATTGGACTAAATTTACAGTGTCGTCGCCTCTTTCGCTTCGCCCAATATTCATGCAGACATCTTTTCGTTGCACATCGGTGTGATCTGGGATCTGAGCATTTGGGATTCTTATCGAAACCTTTGCCGGCCTTATCTTTTTCACATTTCCGTTCTCATCTAGTTTATTCTCTCTTTTTAGCTTCTGTTTAAGTTCTCGCTCATCGTCACTGCCTTGAACTTGCATTTTGGAGGCTCGGATCATGATTTTTCGGGTTTTTCTCGAATCTTTTCGAGGTCGCACTACCACAAACTCTCCATCATATTCGTAAGCCAAGTCGGCTTCAATCGTGGCCAGTCGATTTATTCGTTTTGCTCTCCATCGTAGAATCTCTCGTCGCTCCTCATATATAAATCGCTCTCGCAAAACATCTTCAGCTTTATGTCCACTCTGCAAGTATGTCGGACGAATATACGATTCAAGCCCCATCGTTAGGCCGTAGTGTCGAACTCTTGTGAAATAGTCTGGGAATCTTTGTGAATTGAAAAAAAAAAAAATAGGGAAAAACTTGAAACTCCCAACGAACATGCATGCCCAAAAATTAAAAAAAAATACTTCCTTGCCAGGGGTCGAACCTGGAATCTTTCGCTGTGACCAATCTTACGCTTCTGAAGAAATCGTAGGCGAACGCCTTGCCATTGGGCCACAAGGAATAGTGAATTAAAAATTTTATTATTATGAAAGTTATAAAGGGAATAAAGTCAGTAGCGCAATTTTAATAGATTTATAATATTATATCTCAATGGAGTATATCTGACTACGGTTTGATCTCGCAAAAGAGCTTTTCCAAAACGTGGCTTCTATTTGTGGAAATCAATTAATTGAGTAGCTTGACGAGGTAGATTTGACTATTGTAGTGAAAAGCGACACAATTGACTAAAAGAAATAGCTCTTTTTTCTAAACTCTATTGCACAGAAGATAATAGATAGCCAAAGTAGTTTTCAAATTTATAAAATTAAATGGCCATACCGAAAAAAGTTTTGCATTTTTTTCTATCTAAAAATCTTGTCACAAGTCTCGTCTCCTTCCCCAGGATTGCTAAATCGTCTAATATTGAAAATCAGCTTCAAATCTTTTGTCTCTGGGCTCATTGCAAATCTTTCGATGCCAAATAATTTTAGATGGGATCTAAATAGGCTTTCAATAGCAACAGTGGTAAAAGGAATGCACTGGTAAAGCCGAACAAAAACCATTTGAAGGCTTTTCACCTTATTGAAATTCCGCCACTTCAACATTAAAGCATAATGATCATCTTTATCAAAAGGTTCAATTGAAACATTTGAATAATAGTGCTTGATATCACCAATGGTAGATTGTAGACCATAGGGCCTTCAAGAGGTGGCATACTATACAAATTATCTCAATAAATAAATTGGAAATAGAGTCAATCGATCTCTGGTCTCTTCAATAATTTTTTTTTCTGGTTTAATTGAGAGAGTCCTCAAAGATTCATATTCATTACCGGGATTGAGAGTAGACGTACTGTAATAATGAAAGCTTTTTCTCACAATATTTAAATAAGTTATAAGTGTTTTAATACCAGCTTTGGCAGCTGTTCAAATTCTAGAGTTTGTGTCTCGAAATGCGCCTTTGCTAGTCGCAACTTTGTTTAATAAATCGGTGACACACTGAAAATAAAAGACAATCTTCTGGATTGAAGGTTTTTCTTCAGAGATCATCTTTGAGAGCTTTTCAAAATTATTTGCCGAAGGCGCATCCAACCATCTTCATCAAATTCTAATCTCAATTACTTTATTTCTGGATAAGCTGAATTCATGCGGAATGAAAAACTCAACTGTCGTTTTTATCATGCCGTACGTTATTTTACAACTATCATCGAAGTCGTAGAGAAATGTCATCTTTTTCATCTCTTGGTTGAGCCTTCGTTTAGGTGGTTTGTAGTTCCAAAGTATTAGGAAGCGAACTGCTTGAATATCACTAATTTCAGTTGCGGAAAATTGAAATCTAACTCAAGACAGAAATGATATTTATTGTTTTTTAGAATTTTTGACTTGGATTGAAGTTTCCTCCGCGATTTTAGCACCTAGTTCAGTCAGTACAAATTTGCATACCGAGTTTAACACTGTTGGAAAATTGACTAAAGAGTTGTTATTCGGATTAGGCTTGAGAATAGTGCTATCTTTCATGTAATTGCTCCTGTTGTCTATATATTTCAAGTTCAGAAAGCTCATTTTCCAAGGACTATCGTTTCGTCCACAAAACCCTTCCCACCTGTCACGCATGCAGGATATTCATCATGTTTGCGAGTTTACTGTTTCAAAAACACTACCAAGTAATTGCGTATAATTTCAAGATCTTTAAAACTGCTGTCTCCAGTAATGCCATCTATTTTGTGAAATAATCTGAATTTGCAGATTGCTCTGAAAATAACGTAACCAATATTCCCCTTATTATATTTCCCTTTGACTTGGAAAAGATGTAAAATGTCACTCCAATTCTTATAATCAAGGTCAATCCAGGTGCCATTTATAATGAAAAATAAAGCATCATAGAGACCAGCACGCCAATTTAAAGTTAAAGCAACTGCAATGCAAGTATTGCCAAGAACGTTTATGAGTTTACATCCAAAGTTGTTTGCTCTATTTCCGGTTCCTTATGCAAATCAGAGGGCTGGAGAGTGCTTTTTGTGGACCCTATGGCTTTACGGAGATTGAAAATTTCCAAGCCCCTCTATAGCAGGTAACGGGATAACATTG
The DNA here is from genome assembly GCA_030674515.1 of Geotrichum armillariae. Lineage (NCBI taxonomy): Eukaryota > Fungi > Ascomycota > Dipodascomycetes > Dipodascales > Dipodascaceae > Geotrichum > Geotrichum armillariae. The sequence goes on along the minus strand of JAKTYJ010000138.1, from coordinate 3,048 downwards.
GTGTGTATTCAATTAACCAAAACTTCTATAATCACTTTATTTCTGGGTACATGAGAGGTCGTATGTTTCTTGCGCTGTATGTTTGACTCACATTTTTCTTCAATGAGGTCATTGATTTCAAAGTCTTTACAAAATTGCGCTTTTGAGACTCAGATTTCAAATATTTTTAAAATAACTGTCAGCTTTTGAAGGGGCGTGAAGCGTCATAAAGAAAAAAAAAATAGTCGCGTTGTTTAATTCTGAGTTAAGGCTTCAAACTTATTGAAATTTCAATTATGAGTTGCTACTTCCATAACTCTTAAAAAAGTTCAACCTAATTAGTATGATAGGTTTTTTCTGAGAATTCAGCATTAATTCCTTATAGATCTTTTAATTCCCTTTTGATCTTGAAAATGAAAGCAGTAACTCACAATCAGATCTTTTCAATTTTTTAAAAAAACTAGAATGTCACTCTTTACAATAAAACCTATCAAAACTTATGCCAAAAACAGCATTTTTTTTGCAATTACAAAATAATTAGGGCCTAAATCAAATTAAAAGCTTAGCATGTACTAGGGTTAACTGATCCATGAAATATCTTGAAATATTCACACAATTTTCATTATTGAAAATAAATCATCCTAACCTGATACCAACACCTTAACCCTCATAAAAATACCTAATCCAAATAAAATTCTATGGGATCAATTTCATCTGGAATTTTGGCAGGTTTTGATAGTAAAAATTTCTAATTATATTGTCTTTCGTTTTACAACTTGTTGCTCTCTAAGATTTTTAGTTTCTTATTAAATCCCGATAATTAACATATGAAAGCTGATTTTTTGTGCCATGACAAAATCTTTTATACCAAACACTTTTTTTTTTACATCAATTGCAGTTGCTCTTCTGAATCACAGATAAATGATACATTTAAGTGAATGAAAATTCAAGAATAAAGTCAATTGAAATTTTTAACAAGTTAAATAGTCTGGCATGGACTATAAATACTATTTCAATTCAGTTTGAGAAAATCATGCTTGTGCTAGAATGTTTAAAATACTACGGTACCGTCTAATTAATCACCGGCCAAAGTTGAATTTTTTAATTTCAGCTTGAACTTGGTTTCGAGGCGATCTTTGCCAGAACTACTTGCTCTCATGAAATAGATCTTCCCTTGGCCCAATATGATTTTTTCATGTATACTTCGCAATACCATTCGATCAGCAGTTATAAATTAGTAGTCTATATATTGAGTAATCTAGTTAATCTCAAGAATTTTTGTAGCCGCATCTAAAACATCTCGCGATACCTTTGCCCATTTAATCAAATTTGTAGAGTTACCATCTTGCAAAGACTCTAGAATACCTGGAAACACAGAGCATCCATATCCGTTATATCTGTCAGGCGCAAACAACACATGCTTATACCAAGTTCGGTCGTCAAGTCCTTCATCACTGATAAAAACACGCTCGACCTTTGATAACTTGTTATTGATGGCGTGGATTTTAAAGGAAAGAGAAACTTTCTTGTAAAATTTGAACCAAGGCCAATCGCGGGTGTATTGGTCACTAAGAGATGAAGTGTATTCGTCCATAGCCCGACCTGCTTTGGTCAGTTTATCAATAGAATGTTGCACACATTTGATGTGTTCTTCTGGAGTCGATGCGTTACAAGAGCCACTCACAGATTTGACAGGCTCTGACAACGTTTGATCTAGTTTAGCATTCTTCAGAATTTTATCTAATTCGGTTTTCAAGACGCGGCCGTAGTCTTCAAAATGAAGGTCAACAACCGGACGTTCGGAAAGTGAAAGAGTTAATAAACCAAGCATCTTTGTTGCAGTAGCATGAAGCTCCCACTTGGGATCAACAAACGTGTCCATCCAATGGAAACTATCATAGTTTGAATGGTAGTGATAAACAGCTTCACCAGGACCCGGAGTGAAATTAATGTCAAGAGAAGGAATACCCAAGTAATCAAGAAACACGGTAAAATCACTACCGGTACCCATGGGATTAACTGTCGCACCAGTGTGGTTCTTCCAATGATCGTACAAAGTTCCTCCTGTGGGATAGTCAACGCGGCGTGTTGTATTTCGAATCAATTCATTTAAAGAAGGCGATGAACTAGTACCAAAGTAAGATCCAGCCACGCCCAAATCACAGTTAACATATGCCAGAGCGTTCTTCTTTAAAAACTCGGCCTTGTCTTCTCCCCATTCAGTAGAACCCAATAAAGCATACTCTTCACCATCCCAAGATGCAAGAATGATGGTTCTCAGAGGGCGCCATCCTTTCTTCTTAAGTTCACCAAGTGCTTTAGCCAATGACAAAAGAGCAGCGGAACCACTGTTGGGGTCAGCAGAACCACCTGAGATCCATGCATCACGGTGATTTCCCACAATAATAGCTTGACCAGGAATGATACCTTCCATACGGCCGATGACGTTGTAGATTGGTGTAATGTCGTACTGCTGCTCGTTGTAGAGGTTAAGTTCCAATTTTGAAGGCCCAACATTGTAGCTAACACCTTCCAAAATACCACCCCAGTTATCAGAAAAATCTTCAGGACCAGGACCAAGTCCGTTAAGGGCCTTCAGAATAGGAATGGCGTCTCTGAAACTGATGGGCAAACTTGGGATGGAGGGAATGAATGGACTAGGATCTTTTCGATCCGCGTGTTCGGTACTAGCATAACCAGGAGTAGTAGGATCACCAGGAGCATCAGGAAGAAACATGACACTTCCTCGCTGAACAGCAGAGGGATTACGAGCAGGTCCATCGGGGTATGCCTTGTAGCCATGCTTGAAATCGATACCACCATCGTCAGTGGGATCAGAAAAGATGACAACGCCAACAGCACCGAATTGTTCAGCATGCTTGACTTTAAGACCGCGAAAGTTATAGTTGTAACGAACAACAGCAATCTTGCCTTTGACATCCACGCCGAGTTCCTTTAAACGATCAAAATCCTTCTTACGACCATAGTTGGCATAGACAAATTGTGCACTCACATTTCCGCTAGCCGAGTATCCATGGAACACAGGGACGCTATCAGCATTTCCAGTGG
>JAKTYJ010000137.1:0-17337 GCA_030674515.1 Geotrichum armillariae | reverse complement strand
GAGGACGTCTGGGCTGCTAGTGACGGAGTTCCGCCCGTGTTTTTACAGCTTTACATTTTCAGAGACCGAAAAACAACAGCAGCTTTTGTGCAAAGAGCATGTGAGGCTGGTGTAAATGCTTTGCTTGTAACAGTCGACACACCGGTTTTAGGAAGACGACCTCAGTTGGTGCGAACCAGGTATAAACTGCCTGCTCATTTGGATTATGGAAACTTTAGGGGAACCCCTGATGCAGTACGAGATCCCATTCAGTTAATCAATGACAAGCTGCAGGCAGGTAAATCCACAACAGAAACATTTTCAGGAAATGAACTAGATGCAGGACTTACTTGGGAGGATGTACGATGGCTTAAGAAAATCACAGAGGGAAAAATGGAGGTTTGGTTGAAGGGAGTCATGACAGCTGAGGATACTATTGAGGCTATCGAAAAAGGTGGAGTTGATGGAATCTGGGTCTCGAATCATGGTGGACGGCAGCTTGATTCTGCTCCCGGTACTTTGGACATGCTTCCAGAGATTGTCCATGCCGCGCGGGTTGAGAAACAAAAGCCACCCAATGAATTTGGTATTCACATCGATGGAGGTGTTCGCACAGGTGCGGACATTTTTAAAGCCCTGGCGCTTGGTGCAGATTTTGTATGGGTAGGAAGACCTGTCGTTTACGGCTTGTCTTATGCAGGTCAAGAAGGAGTTGAATTAATGACAGATATTCTTGCTGACGAACTTCGAATAACAATGCAATTAGCGGGTGTCACCAATGTAAGTCAAATTGGCCGCCAATATCTTCTGTCATCTGGTCCTCGATTCCATAAGTTATAGTTCTATTTTTTCCCATGCTTTTGTATAATTCTCTTTATATAATCTTCTACATACTTGTCAATAGGCGTGAATCGGAAATTCGTGCGTCGCAACTCTTTGGAATCGTAGAATCTATTAGTCTCAAAACGCAAACAGTATTCTGGTGAATCCATATCAATAAACGCATTACAGTGGAGATTGTCTCTCTTGATAGAAACCAGTTTTTCCAAAATCATGGCCACACACCGGGCATCAGCAAGAGCAGTGTGCTGAGTTCCTTCAAACTGAAGCTTTAGCTGACGACACATGTCAGGAAGCGTTCTTTTAGTAGTCAACCGATATCCGTATTGTTTTGCGAAAAGCTGCATCACGTCTATATAGTCTCCAAGCATATAAGGAGGCAGTTGAGTGTCATTAATGACACACGATTTGGCACATAGGAACCGTTTAAAGTCAGCAAGCCCATGGGTAGCCCATACAAAATTCCTGGGTACTGACCAAGGTGGAAAGTCTGGTTCTTTCCCATCAAGTCGAGCAAGTGATACAGTTAATGGATATGCCATGGAAGACGGTGAAGGTTCAAGTATATCACTATGCTTGTCAACCCATTTGTCTAGCATTTCAAGTGCACTATTGAATGAAGGAGAACTAGATATCTGATCTTGAGTAACATGAATCAAACTCTTGCAAAATTCAGACAACTCTTTATGTTCCTCCAGCGTAGGCTGAACATAAGTATGAAAGGTATCAATAATTTCGCCGTTCAATATGTCTAGCAAAACAATACCAATCTCAATGACTTCATGAGAGCTCAGGTCAAAAGGTCCGTTTTCACAAGTAGCCTCCAAGTCCATACAAAAGACATACCGAGTCTTACGAATCACTTGAAGTGATTCTGGAAGCAAGTACTTGTCAAGAACCCCAGATTTGAGGCTCTTCTTATAGAAGTTCCTTTTATCTTTCTCGTATTCAAGCTTACTCATAGTAGTGAAGATTTTTCTTGAAACTTTTTTCCCACAACTTCATGAAGAAAAATTTGATATTCAAGTCTAATAACTAGGACGAAACTAATAATAATAAAAATAATAATAATAAAACACAAATCAACTTTTAACTAAGCAATAACGGTTCATGGGGAAGTCTTAGAAAGTGGTCTTCTTTCCCTGGAAAGGAGCGGCACCACCAATGTTGGGTCGGCTACCACCACGTCCACCACGGTCACCGAATCCACCACGGCCACCACGGCCGCCACGGTCGCCAAAGCCACCACGGCCACCACGTCCACCACGGTCACCGAAGCCACCACGGCCACCACGGCCACCGCGTCCACCACGGTCGCCAAAGCCACCACGGCCACCACGGTTACCACCAGCAGCGGGGTCACGGGGAGTGGAAAAGTCAAGACGAATAACACGGCCGTTAATAGCGCTACCGGTCAAGGCAGTGAAAGCAGCTTGGGCCTCCTCAATAGAACCCATCTGAACGTATCCGAAACCCTTGAGCTGCTCAGTCTCGGGGTGAGTAGGCAGTCTAACGCTAATGACAGAACCGTGAGCACCAAACATCTCAAAGACCTGGTCTCTCTCACAGTCAAAAGGAAGGTTTCCGAGGAAAAGAGTGTCAGAGGGAGTAGAGGGAACATCACCGTAAGCGGCAGCACGGTCGGCAGGGCTCTTCTTCTTGGAAGCAGACATGTCAACGTTCATGGCACGGCCATCAAGCTCCTTTCCGTTCTTCTCGTTAATAGCCTTTTGGCAAGCCTCGACAGAGGGGAAGTCAACGTATCCGTATCCCTTGCTTCTGCCAGAGTCTCTGTCAGTGATAACACGGGCACCGGAAGCTCCAACATCCTCAAACTCTCTCTTGAGCCACTCGTCATCAATGTTCCATGAAAGACCACCGATGAAAGCAGTAGCACCTTCAGACTCAGCAGGGGTCTCCTCAACCTTAGCACGCTTGGGGGTCTCAGCAACCTCCTCGTTCTTTCTCTTCTTGCTGTTCTCGCTGTCAGTCTCGGACTCAGAGTCGGAATCAGAGTCAGAGGAGCTAGAAGAGCTAGAGTCGGAATCAGAAGAATCATCCTTCTTGGTCTCCTTCTTCTCCTTCTTCTCCTCCTCCTTCTCAGATTCGGAGTCAGAGCTATCAGAGCTGTCAGAGTCAGAAGAGTCGTCCTTCTTGGTCTCCTTCTTGGGAGTCTCGTCAACCTCCATCTTGTCAGAGTCGGAATCAGAAGAGTCGGAGTCAGAAGAGTCGGAGGAATCGGAAGAGGAGTCAGAAGATTCGGCCTTCTTGGTCTCCTTCTTCTCAACCTTCTTGGGCTTTTCGTCCTCAGACTCGGAATCAGAAGAGTCGGAGTCAGAAGAAGAGTCGGAGGAAGAGTCAGAGTCGGAAGAGTCAGAGGAGTCAGAGTCAGAAGACTCGTCCTTCTTGGACTTCTTAGAGGACTTCTTCTTGTCGGCAGAGATGTCAGCCTTCAACTGCTTCTCGACGACGGCCTTGGCCTTAGAGTCAACCTTCTTAGAAGAGGTAGACTTGGAAACCTTGCCAGCAGACTTCACAGAAGATTTCTTCTCAGCAACCTTGGTAACTTTACTTGACTTGGCCATTTTATATTCTTTTTTGGGATTCTTTTTTGAAAAGTAATGGTAGAAAAAAAGGTTAAGAGAATGAAAAGTTTGGTATTTAAATAAATTTGCAGAGAAAATTTTTCATTATGTCATCTTTACCTTTGGGAGAAAATTTTTTCATCGTGAGGATAGGGTTGGGGCTATTTGCAAGGGCGCGCAAACCGTTGAGACGATTGAAAGGCTTGTTGTTGGAGGAGGAGCTGATGAAAGATGACGGTATTGATGTCGCTGAGAGCTTTGAAGCTTTCGGCAAGGCCTGAAGTCGTGGAATACGCGAGAAATTGACTTTTAAGCGACTCTGGTGGTGCTGGGACGGTTGTTTCCAAGTTTTGGGCTCAATGGCAAAGATATCGCGTAGTACTAAAGCATTAATAGACAAAATATATGAGAATTTGAGGATTCTGGAATAATTCAAATGCTTGAAAAGTGTTATTAGATCTATTTAGTATCCTGGAAATGTATTCAAGTCTGTTGTGAATCTCTTTGTAATTTCAGAGATGGCGAGCTTGCTGAAGCAGTCGCTTTCAGGCCATTCAAACAGTAGCAGCTATTCAAGTCTGTCGTCGTCAAAAACCAATCACTTTTTATTGTAACATACTATCTTTTTTATCCATATAGTCCACAACGCTCTAACAATCCCTCATCGTCGCCTTTGCCTGGCCAATGAATAGAACTTTATAGATCTGATAAGATCTATCTTTGATCTGCTTATTAATTAGTCTTATTTATTATCCAGTGAGGCTCATTTCTAAAATACCTTATTTAGGCAATAACCTCATTTCAATTCTTGTTCCTTTCCAAAGTAGGGCCTAATTCCCATCTCCAAACTCTTCTCTTCTTCCTTACTAGTTCAACTGTGTTGGCCACCCATCGTATCGCCAACTTTAACTTTCCCCCTGATCTTTTAATATTATTACTTATCATGTCTGATCTTATATCAGGCAACAATCCTGTTGCACTACGTGGTGATTATAATGTAGGCCCAGAGATTGGCAGAGGCTCTTTTGCAAATGTCTACAAAGGTCATCACGCACCTTCAAGGTCAACTGTGGCAATAAAAGCTGTTCAACTCGCCAAACTTAACAAAAAGTTGCTTATAAACCTTGAATCCGAAGTCGCCATTCTCAAAACTATGACACATCCTCATATTGTAGGTCTTCTCGACTACCAGAAAACGTCTGCATACTTCTTTCTCATCATGGAGTATTGCTCACTGGGAGACCTCTCATTTTTTTTTCGCAAGCGCCATGAAATCTCAAACTCTCTTCCTCTTATCGCCTCCATGTTTCAACGATATCCTAGCACACAAGAACATGGCCTACACGAAGACCTGGCTCGGCATTTCCTAAAACAACTCGCTAGTGCCCTGGAGTTTCTAAGGGAACGCCATTTAGTACACCGCGACATCAAACCACAAAACTTACTTCTCTGTCCACCCAAGAAAACCGAACAGGAAGCTGTAGCAGCAGGGTACAAAGGTTTATGGGAACTTCCTGTTCTCAAATTGGCTGATTTTGGTTTCGCTAGGATCCTTCCAAATACTTCTCTTGCAGAAACCTTATGCGGTTCACCACTCTACATGGCACCGGAAATTCTTAGGTACGAGAAATACAATGCTAAAGCAGATCTCTGGTCGGTTGGTGCTGTACTCTATGAAATGGTCATTGGTAGACCTCCGTTTCGAGCCAACAACCACGTCGAATTGCTCGCTCAGATTGAAAAAGGCAATGACACAATAAAGTTTCCTTCGACTAGCACAGTCTCTTTGGAAATTCGTCGACTCATTAGGTCTCTTTTGAAAAAGAATCCCACTGAACGGATGGGTTTTACTGAATTCTTTTCTGACTCTGTCATCTCTGACGAGATCAAGGCCGAGAATCGTCCTCTTGACCAATCTCAGTTCAATGAGCACATGTATATATCAGAATACATCCAACTAGGAGGTCTAGGTGCTCACGCTCCTGCCTCTGATACTAGAAAACAGCAACTTGACCTCAATAGACCGCCTGGTCTTCACCGCCCTGTTGCTCCCAATCCAGCACCGGCACCATCACCATCAATACCCTCTAAACCTGATACCCGCATACCTCAAGCACATCCCACGTTTAATCAGCAGCGTACCTCTGTTAAACCAGGTTTTACATCACCCTCGCCTGGCTCATCCTGGCTAATCCAAAGTACTATGCCTGCACATACAAAGAACAAAACGGGTTCGATATATTTTCACGACTCCCGACCGACAGATTCAGATTATGTAGTTGTCGAAAAACGTGCTGTGGAAATCAATACCCTCGCTGATCAGTTTGCTCACGCTCCAAATGACCAACCTGATTCTGGCCCAGCCAAAGAACGATCTGATTCTCAGTCTGGAGGAAGGAGGCCATCTACGCACACTGTTGAACGGCGGAACTCAATTTCATATGGCTCATCACCTTCTAATGCATTGGCGCGTGCTCTTAACATGGCATCTGCACGTCTTTTTGGTACAAATGTGAATGAACAAGGTGAAACTACGTCTACAGCACCTCCTCAGTTTTCACAGAGATCCATGCCTCCTCTTCTTGATTCTGACGAACGAAAAGTTATCAAAGCATTAGAAGACTTGGCGACAAAGGCAAAAGTCATTAGCATATTTGCGGAGGTTAAATTCTCTCAACTCATCCCCTCTGTTCAGGGTGATGAACTCTCTCCTGATGCTCTTGTCGTGGTTGCTCAGGAAGCAATTGTGCTTTACGTCAAAACCCTTTCTCTTTTGTCCAAGGCTATGAACAACGCCTCGATTTGGTGGAGGAGTAATGATAGTGCTGCAGCATCTGCCAAACTTATTGATACAGTCCAGTGGATTAGAGAAAAGTTCAATGAGAGTCTAGAAAAGGCCGAGCATGCCCAATCTAGCATTTTCAAATTCCCGGAAGTTGCAGAAAAATTCAAAGTCCATGCTATTACTTCAGAAAAACTCATTTTTGATCGTGCCATGGAAATGTCACGCAATGCTGCAACAAGTGAAGCTGCGTTTCAAGACCTGGACGGGTGCCAGTTGTCTTATGGAACAGCCATTTGGATGCTCGAGGCATTACTTGAAGCTGACGAAGATACTGACGTTCTCGATGACGAAGATACCCAAATCGTTGTACAGTTCGTTGATAGCCTTAGTCACAGACTTGCAGTAGTTCGGAGGAAAATAGAAGTAGAGCTTTCTGGGCAGGCTGTTACTTCTCTATGATTTCATTATTAGCATTAAATTACCCTGTATTTTCATATTTGTGTTTTTTTCATTTTTTTCATTTTTTGTGTATTTATCTTGTCCATTTTTGTGTACTTGTTTCCCATGGTAGAGATGTCAAATTGTTGCTGTATAAACATATACTCAGTGAATAATAAAGTAAGCTGGTCTTTCTTATTTTCCAAGTGATTCTGGAATTGTCGTATCCATCTAATTACAATTAGCTTGGGTTAACTCTTACAAACCAAGAAAATAGGGCGTGTGGTCAGGTATTTAGACATTATTCAGTAATTTTAGGTAGCTATGAACAAGTAAAATATTTACTTGCTTTGGATTTGTGTGAACTATTTATCAGCACACATGCGAGCAAATCCAGTAACTTATGCCTATTTAAAGCTTAAAATTAATTGGAAGGTATCACAAAGACAAATGCAAGTACAAGGAGCTTCTGCAAAAGCCAGAAAAGTCTAGAGAATTCAGTTAGCAAACCGTAAAAACTATAGTTAATTTTCAAATTTCTAGCTATATTTTGCTTTAATTAACATGTAACATTATTTTCCAAAGACGGTTTATTGAGCTTTATTTTTTCAACCGCAAAATATTTTCTTATACTTTCTTGAAATACACAAGATTTATAAATCTAAAAGTTCTAAACTTATTCAAATGTTTAATGAGCAAATCTGAAATCCAGTCTCTTGTTACCTTTATCTTTGGTAGTAGCTCTGTAATTATTCTGTTCGTCCCTAGTCATGCTGTTCCAAATCTTGTCACGAGAATTATTGCGCCAAATGTAATATACCTTTGTCAACAAGATGAGTCCAAGAGATGCAAAGGCAATACCGAACAATTGGGTATTACCACGGAAGTACTTGGGGGCATCGCCAGCACGGTAAATGTTGGAGGCAATAATGTTACCAGTTTGACAAAACATATTGTACATGGCAGAAGAAATAGTACGAGATCGGACAGTATTGGAATTGCGAGAGCACCAACCGACAAGAACAGCATGAATGTATGGAGCAGACAAGAGAATAGTAAGAAGAGCATAAGTACCCCAGATGTTTTCTCCAGTTCCAGACCACCATCTAAGAACCGCTAAGCAAGGGATAAGCCAAAGAGGTTGTAAAGCAGAGATAAGAGAACGCTCTTGGTAGTACTCGGTGGCCCAGGTTAAAGCGATCAAAAGGATAATGTGAATGACATTGTAAGGGATAGTCAACAAATTGGTGTTGAAAGGACTGAATCCCAAAGCTCTAAGAGTCAAAGTCAGATAAGCACTAGGAGTGGCAGAGGGAATGTATGCAATGAGCCCAATGAGGTACAATGGCCAGAGATCGTAATCGGTCAATGAGTACCATAGAAGCTTGGGAGTAATAGCTTGACGGTTGTGCATGTCACCCTTTGAAGGATCATCACGAAGAACTCTGTTGACGACAATCTTTTCCTCACGATCAGTGAACCAACCCTTGGGTCTGAACCAAGTCTTGGTTTGAGTAGGAGACGCAGGCATAAGAAAAAATGATGCAATACCAATAATTAAAGTAATGAATCCCTCAATCAAGAAGAGCCATTGCCAACCGCCCCATCCAGCAACACCTCTCATTCGAAGAAGTCCAAAGGCAAGTAGAGAGGTAAGAATTGTAGTAGTACTAAGAGCTGTCCAGAAGAAACTCAAACGGATAGGAAGTTCTTTAGAGGTGTAAAAGTAAGAAAGCCATAAAACAACATCGGGGATAAAGCCACCTTCCAAGACTCCAAGTAAAACACGAGTGGCGTAAAAGCTTTCCTTACCAGTAAGTCTAGCTTGAGACATTGCCACAATAGACCACAAAGTCATTTGCATGGGAATCCATCGATCAGGGCCTAATTTCTTGGAAATCAATTGAGAAGGAAGTTCAGAGCAGAGGAAAGCAATGTAGAAGAGAGTTTGACCCATATTGTAGTGATTGGTAGTCATGTGCAAGTCTTTCAGCATGTTGTCAGAAAGAGCTTGACTAATGTTTCCTCGATCCATTTGCAAAGCCATGAACATGATACAAGCCCAAAGAGCTACATGCCATTCAAGCTTCCAAACCAGTGTGCGTTCTTCTTCTTTAGTCCATTCAAAATCAGGATCAAATACATGCCTACTTTCATAAGTTGCATTTTCGTAAACCTCTCGATAGTAGTTGGCGACTTCAGGATCCTTAAAAATATTATCTTTGAAGCCACTTTCCAAGCTGGGATCATCATGAGCAGTAATAACAACTTCTCCATCAGCTGTAATGACATTGCCACTTTTGGTAACTAGTTTTGTATTGGCTCCTGGAACATATCCATTTAAGTCTTTGAAGTTTGTGTCTGAATCGGACTCTCCAGAAGAATCGGAGCCCAATTGTTTAACTTTTGTATTAGAAAATGTCTTTTCAACCATTTTGTTTGTTGATTTAGAAAGATGCCCTTTTAAACTAAGCAAGTGATGAATGATTGATGAATTAAGGAACGAGCATCTTTGACAATATTTATACTTGAAGTCTTGGAAACGGGTTGTTGAGACTAGAATCTATATTGATGGCGTTTTTCTCTGTGGCTTGCCTCTGTCATGTCTGTAAATCTTGTGTTTTCTTGGTATAGTATTGTTGAAAAATTGGCGTAATATTAGCTATATCCAAGATTTTGAAACAAAATTGTGGCTGGAAATGATGAAATGTTAGCTGGTATCATATTACACAGTAGAAAATAATTTGAGAGTAACAATCAGAAGTTCTATATCCCGACTTATTAAACGAAGTTCAAATGTCACCATTTGCTGCCAAGATTGAGCTAAGATACTGGTGTGATACTTCAATTCAGACAGACTGAGCGTGATGAAATGTTTCCGAGTCCTTCTGGGAGTTCTCTCATGGATTTTTATACTTCAGACTCTTCAGAGTGCTGAAGTAGAGGTTGAAAATTTATTTTTTAACTGTAAAATACATACTGAGAGAAGATCCATATGTCACCTTTTGATACCAAGATTTAGCTTGAGGTTAAGAATAAGCTAAGATTTTGGTGTTCCTAGTTAATTTTTTGCAGGGTTTTTTTACAGAAATAGGCAACAAATAATCCTTGCAGCCTACTTTTGTCAGACGTATAAAATCTGCTTCCGACCTATTTCACTAAACGGAAGCTTATTAATTACCATTCACCTCAAGTTTATGTAGGAAAAAAAAGCTCACGTACTACAGTAGCCCATGTACCGTTAAAGTCCTGATTTACCAGCATTACACATTTATATTGGCGGTTCTACCCTCGGCATTCATACCCGGATTACTATTAGCCTCGAATACCCATAATATAAAAAAACCTATTAACTATGCAAGAAGTTGATCCAACTTTTTGTAAAATCTTTGTACACTTTTTGTACCACACGGTTCCCTGCGTCCACATGCTCGAGAATAAATTGAAGACTTGTTTGAAATTACCACTTGTCGTCAATCTATATGTTAAACTTTCTTCTCATTCAATTGATAATTCATGTGGAACCTGGGCCTTTAAATCTTCTAAACTCATTTTAGACATACCAAACTCTTTCAAGTATTTTTATTTCAATTTCCGATTGCCTCTAAATGATACAATAGGAGTCCTAAGTTTTCTAATTCTCAACTTTTCATCGTGATCATTAGGCCTACTCTATCTTCTTTGCCGCTTAATAGTTAAATCAACTGTCGTTTAATACTTGATGGTTGCTTCGTTTTCTTGCCATCTTTGTAAATATGCACAGTAATTTCAAGACAATATGATACTCCCCTAGGAGCATCAAGAAAAATTTTAGCTATACCTTAAGCCAGAATTATTTAGCGGCCAAGTTTCCCAGCCTAAATCAGTATTCAGTAAAGTCAACCAAAAATGTCAGAGCTTACTATGACCAACATGCGGTAATTCCAAGCGACTTCATCTTATAAGCAGATTAGTCTGGCTCTTCATTCAAGTCTTCTCAAGGCACCAAGCGTTTTTTTACCTGACAAATGTGTCTGGTTGCTTAATATTTATGCGTGCCAAAATTTGTGTTTTCTATTAACACAAGTGCGTAGATAATAGACATTTACAGATCAAGCTAATTACGCGCAAATATCCAGCTAAAATGGTGCACGAAATGATTGCACTTAACAGGCTTCATCTAATTTAAAACAGTACGTAATGGCAATTATATTAACATGTGTTAGAACAATTGAGGGTATTTAGTAAATCGTATTGAATGTCTTGCAAATGTGTTTTTTTAGCTTCAGCAGCCAAGTTGGTACTCATATTAAAAGAAATTGGAGGTCAATTATTCAATCAGATAGTTTGAATCAAATTCAAGCGTTGGGAAGCCATTAATAGCCAATCATCTATCTAAATATATCATTTAGGCTCTAATTTATAATTCTAAACACAAACAAATTTCCAAATTCTCAAGTATTTTTTTAATGAGCAAATCTAAAGTCCAATCTCTTGTTACCCTTATCTTTGGTAGTAGCTCTGTAGTTATTCTGCTCTTCCCTGGTCATGCCGCTCCAAACCTTTTCACGAGAATTGTTGCGCCAGACATAGTAAGCTTTGGTAAACAAAATAAGTCCAAGAGATGCAAAGGCAATACCGAACAATTGGGTATTACCACGGAAGTACTTGGGGGCATCGCCAGCACGGTAAATGTTGGAGGCAATAATGTTACCAGTTTGACAAAACATATTGTACATGGCAGAAGAAATAGTACGAGATCGGACAGTATTGGAATTGCGAGAGCACCAACCGACAAGAACAGCATGAATGTATGGAGCAGACAAGAGAATAGTAAGAAGAGCATAAGTACCCCAGATGTTTTCTCCAGTTCCAGACCACCATCTAAGAACCGCTAAGCAAGGGATAAGCCAAAGAGGTTGTAAAGCAGAGATAAGAGAACGCTCTTGGTAGTACTCGGTGGCCCAGGTTAAAGCGATCAAAAGGATAATGTGAATGACATTGTAAGGGATAGTCAACAAATTGGTGTTGAAAGGACTGAATCCCAAAGCTCTAAGAGTCAAAGTCAGATAAGCACTAGGAGTGGCAGAGGGAATGTATGCAATGAGCCCAATGAGGTACAATGGCCAGAGATCGTAATCGGTCAATGAGTACCATAGAAGCTTGGGAGTAATAGCTTGACGGTTGTGCATGTCACCCTTTGAAGGATCATCACGAAGAACTCTGTTGACGACAATCTTTTCCTCACGATCAGTGAACCAACCCTTGGGTCTGAACCAAGTCTTGGTTTGAGTAGGAGACGCAGGCATAAGAAAAAATGATGCAATACCAATAATTAAAGTAATGAATCCCTCAATCAAGAAGAGCCATTGCCAACCGCCCCATCCAGCAACACCTCTCATTCGAAGAAGTCCAAAGGCAAGTAGAGAGGTAAGAATTGTAGTAGTACTAAGAGCTGTCCAGAAGAAACTCAAACGGATAGGAAGTTCTTTAGAGGTGTAAAAGTAAGAAAGCCATAAAACAACATCGGGGATAAAGCCACCTTCCAAGACTCCAAGTAAAACACGAGTGGCGTAAAAGCTTTCCTTACCAGTAAGTCTAGCTTGAGACATTGCCACAATAGACCACAAAGTCATTTGCATGGGAATCCATCGATCAGGGCCTAATTTCTTGGAAATCAATTGAGAAGGAAGTTCAGAGCAGAGGAAAGCAATGTAGAAGAGAGTTTGACCCATATTGTAGTGATTGGTAGTCATGTGCAAGTCTTTCAGCATGTTGTCAGAAAGAGCTTGACTAATGTTTCCTCGATCCATTTGCAAAGCCATGAACATGATACAAGCCCAAAGAGCTACATGCCATTCAAGCTTCCAAACCAGTGTGCGTTCTTCTTCTTTAGTCCATTCAAAATCAGGATCAAATACATGCCTACTTTCATAAGTTGCATTTTCGTAAACCTCTCGATAGTAGTTGGCGACTTCAGGATCCTTGAAAATGTTGTCTTTTAAACCACCTTCTAAATCGTCACTACTAGCAGTAATGACAATTTCACCATCAGCAGTAATAACATTGCCGCTCTTGGTGACGAGTTTAGTATTGGATCCAGGGATGTATCCATTCAAGTCTTTAAAGTTTGTGTCTGAATCGGAGTCACTAGAAGAATAAGAGCCCACGCTCTTTACGTTTGTTGCAGAAAATGACTTGTCAACCATTGTTGATTTAGGAAATCGCCTTTGGCTTATAAGAGATAGAGAGAGAAGATTAATGAGATGAAGATTTTAAAAAAAAAACCGAGGTGGTCTGAAATGTATTTATATAAACAAAAAAATGGCTAATGAAATTTGAATCCGTTCTCATGGCGTTATCCTCAGCTTCAGGCGGTGGCTTGCCTCTCAGATGGCTTTACAAGTATATCATTTTTGGTCTGGTACTGTTGAAAAGTGAAAAATTGGCAATAGATTTTAAACAAAATTGTGGCTGGAAATGATGAAATGTTTGAGCCAAAAGTACAAATTTGAAATATTTAAACTAGAATTGGAATGTCACCATTTTACGCCAAGATTGAGCTAAATGTTTTGTTGGTACACTATTTGTGGCTGGAAATGATGAAATTGTATTGCTCAAATATTTTAACTATGGCAGGTATTAAACAAGTATGCGTTATCCGGACGTATGAGATTTGACTTAAATGTCACCATTTAATACCAAGATTTAAGCTTAAGAAATCTTAGATTATAGCTAAGAAATGCTCAAGAATAGCTAAGATAACTCTTGCCACTCTTTGGTATTAAAAGTACTTTAATGTTTGAGCTCTTCAGCCTAGATCCATTTTCCCAAACGACGTTAAAAGAGAGATGAGCAGAAGCCACTGTTATAGTCCATGAGCCACCACTTTTTTCAAAAATATTTAAATACTTTAATTCATGTAATTCATGTAATTCATGTATACTATTTATTCTGTATACTCTTGAAATTTAGTCGCGTGTCTGGATTTGCTATCTGCTAAAAAGTTCGTGGACTCTAAATCACACACTCCACCAGAGCTTAATCAAAAGGAAACTTTGTAATCACTCAATATCTAAGCTTAAGCAAAGTTTCGTACTGGAACATGTACTTTTCTTATTTCTCCGATTTAAAAGGGGGAATCTATACTCAGTATACTGTATGTTGAAATATCTAATCAGTGTTTGTAACACACTTGAAATTTATTATAGTATGAATTTAAAACTATACACAGTAAAGCAAATATATGAGCTACGTAGATACTATATACCATAGTAATAATTCTCTGTCTAAAAAGCTTAATACCAGCTTCAACCCCGAGTAAAATCCGATATGGCAAGACTATCCATGCATTATTTCACGTGTGGGTCACAAATATCCATCACATAAAACGCCATTTTGATAACTTCTTTTTGGTCCCTACCTTTAATTTTCATTTTTGTTCTGAATTCAGCATTCTATGTAATATTAAACATGAAATTTATTTACACATAAGAGACCTTCATGCCCATTGAAAATGTCTGCGCCAGCTTGATCCACAGCTTTGCAAATATCGCACGGATTCTCTGTCGAACCATGGGCCGCGATACAATCAAAAGGAAACAGAAAAAGGGAAAGAGATAGTTTGTTAATGTTGAATAGTTCACAACACTGAGAACATTTGCTTGCCAGTGACGGCGGAGGAAATTCCATACAGAAGTTTGTGACCTAGCATGCAGACCGTCATCTGGTGTGCTTCTAACTGGTAGAGATTTATATATCTCTGATACCACAGCAGGCTGCTGCTGCTGCTGATTGGAAGCATCGCTTGCTGTGCTTTGTGCAAGAGCCTTTTGCTTCTCTGCAGCAATTCTTGATGTTTCTGCCTTTTCTTTCAGCTCTTGGTTCTTTTTCTCTTGTTCGATTCTAGCTTGTCGTAGTTTGGCTTCCTGTTCCTTTTTAAGTTGAGCTCTTTCAGCCGACAACCGCTTGGACTCTGAAATCTTTTCAAGCAACGCTGATTTTCTAATTTCTGGGTAAATGGCATTCATGGTGATGAACTCAGAGGCCAGTTCGTATTCTCCTTCATGAGTCAATACCTCAGAAGAATATACCTCGATAACTCTCAAGTAGGCTCTCAAGTATACCAAATCTTCCGGATCCAGGTCAACTCCTATAGATACCAAATAGGTCTCTACCGTTCTGGAAACATACGAAACATTAGTCGAATGCTTCAACGATAATGACATGAGTGAAACCACAAGCTGAGGAGGAACATTTTGTAAGCCGTTAGATGAATCGATAACTTCCTGCCAGATAGAATTCTCCCACAGCTTTGAAGCGAGTTGGTGACGTTCATCGTCAGTCCAAACCTGAAAAATTGCAGAGCTAGATAATGGAGCACTGGTTCTTGCCTTTTGTTGGGCATATTCTTTCTGCTGCTCAGAGTCATTTTCCTGGAGCGTTATTTGTTCTGCAGCTGTATTAAGAATTGCCAAATAGAGATTCCACAATCGGACCCAGGAGTTTAAAGAAATAGCCCCAGACTGAAGAGAAGTGGATCGCAATATGGGTTCAATGATTTCGACTGATTCTGCAAATTGCTTGTTGATGAAAGAGCCTAAAGCCGATTTGTAGAGCTGAGTAGTGTGGGCCGAGGCATCTAAAGAAGAAGTCATTAGATCGGAAGAAGCAGACATTTCAGAAGAGCTCATATTAGATAGGCTGTAATTATCCTGTGAGCTTCTTTGAACCGCCAAAGTATCCATATTCAAAAAAGAGTCCGTCGTGTAGAGTTATAACAAAATAGTCGCGGGGAAGAGAAAAGAAGAAGAAGAAAACGAAATCAAAAAAGGTATGGGGAAAATGAAAAATCACGTGATTGCTTAGTGAGCCACCTCTTAGCGATAGTGTCGGTGATCACTTCAAAACCCAAAAAGTCAAAAACCCTCTCTGTTTCTGCTCTTTTTTATTTTTTTTAATTTTTTTTAATTCGGATTTTCTCCCTTTTAACTTTTTCTCTTTTTCTTTCTTTAGTTTTCATATTTCATTTGTTTCCAAGCTTCAGTTCGCATTGAACACCTGCGATCTTGTCTATAGCACTATGCAGCGAAACGCCAACATAATCGGAGGTGAAGGGGCTGCTGACCAGGCTTCTCAGCAGCTATCGCAGCTCCAAGCCCAGCAACAGCAACAACAGCAGAGGCACAAAATTCCTGATTTGACTGTCGAAGAAAGAATGGCTGTCATGAATCAACTGTAAGTGGCTTTTTTGATCTTTTTTCAGGGTTCCGCCCAGACTAACTCGGGTCCTTTAGTATTAACGCTGTCAGAGTGATGCCCAACCTCCCTAGTAATATTACACGCGAAGCCATTTCCAAGATAGCCCAGCAATATGAAGGCAATATTTTACTACATTCTCAGTCAAAGGTATGCGTTTTACGGGTTTTGTTTTTCACGTAACACCCTGAATATTTTGGTGATTCTTAATCTCCTGCTGACATTTTATCCGATAGAGTCAATATCATGCAAAATTCCGAGATACTATGAAACAGTTCCAGCAGCGCAATCTTCTAGCGCTACAACAGCGACAGCAACAACAGCAACAGCAGCAACATCTTGCATCTCAGCTCTCCCAAACGAATGTAAATATGATTCAAAGTCAATTTGCTAATAATACCCAAGATGGAGGCCCAATGCTGGATCAAAATTCACAATTCCAGTTTCAGATGAGCCAAAATCCAAGCAGTACTACCAACTCTGCTGGGATTGCTAATAATTCTTCTTCTGGGAATCCAATGATAAACTCATCTGTGCCTTCTGGCGGCGTGCAAAACTCCTTGAACCAGTTTTCAAATCTACCTCAGCAGCAGTTAATACAAAGGCAACAACAGTTACAGCTACAACAGCTACAACAGCAACAACTCCAGCAGCAACAGCAGCAACAGCAGCAACAGCAGCGACAGCAACAAGGAGAAATGAATCAAATGCGTCAGAGTGTTTCTTATCAAAATCAGATGGGACTTCAAGGGCAAAATGTTGAAAATGCCTATCAACAAAAAAGTGCACCTTACAATATGATGCAACAGAATCCTGCAAATAATGCTGCAAATTATCCAAATAATGCCCAGGCCCGGCAAGTTTTTGGTAACGAGCAGCAAGTTTCAGCCCAGCTAGTCAACCATCAAAACACAAATACCCCGCGAATACCCCAAGATAAGGCAGGCCTAGTCCAACAGATGGAAAACCAAAGGACGGTTAGCAGTAGCCAACAACCACCTGCAACTGGTTTACGAGTGCCCGGCTCAAAGGATAATGAATTACATCTACAAATACACAGAAAGGTCATGAGCTCTCCTATTCCTCCTCAAATACTAAACATGATTCCAGGGCTCCCAGCTGGAATAAACACCTGGTCACAAATAAACGAGCTGAAAAATAATGGTAGTTTAAAGACTGAGGATCTAGCAGTAGTCAAGACCGCCTATGGACAACATTATCAGTTTATTGCTCAGCTTGCACGTCAACATATACAGAATCTAAGGCAGCAGCAACTGCAACAGCAGCAAAATCCTAACCAGCAGTCTCAGCAAGTCCAGCAGCAGCCACACCCACAGCAGCAGCAGCAGCAACAACAACAACAACAACGACAACGACAACAACAAGAGCAACAGCAACAACAACAGCAGCAACAGCAGCAACAGCAGCAGCAGCAGCAGCAGCAGCAGCAGCAGCAGCAGCAGCAGCAGCAGC
>JAKTYJ010000136.1:0-17347 GCA_030674515.1 Geotrichum armillariae | reverse complement strand
GTAGCCAAGCCTTTGCTCACCATGTTCTTGGTCAGAAGCGGATCAATCGAAAATGGACCTTCAGAAATGGCTGTTTCGGTCTGTATTCTCCTTTGCTTCGTCTCGGCATTTTACACTGACATTATCGGAGTCCACCCTATTTTTGGGTCCTTTTTGGCCGGTGCTATTATTCCTAGAGACAACCAATTTGTGGTCAAACTCACTGCCAAGATTGAAGATTTTATTACTTTGATTTTATTGCCTCTTTACTTTTCACTGGCTGGTTTGAATGTTAATATCGGTGCTCTTAACGATGGAACTAGTTGGGGTTACGTGGTGGCTTCTATTGCGGTAGCCATGTTTGGTAAAGTGGTGGGCGGTATGATCCCAGCAAAACTTCACGGTCTCAGATGGAGAGAAGCTTTTACCGTTGGTGGGCTCATGTCCTGTAAAGGTATTGTAGAAATTGTTGTCCTGCAACTGGGATTCCAAGCAGGCATTCTCTCAGTCAAGGTTTTCAGTATGTTTATCATTATGGCTCTCATCACTACGTTTATCACCACCCCTCTTACGCTTAAGCTCTACCCTATTTGGTACCGTGTCAAGGTTGCTAAATGGAGAGCCGGAGAAATTGAATGGGATGGAACTCCTATTATCAAGGATGGATCTGGCGACAATTTCAAGGAATTCAAACTCAGAAAAATTGTGGTTGTATTTGACAAAGTTGAATCCATGCCAGTCACAATGATGGTTACACAGATGCTTGCTGCACCCCAGCGACAAGTTACACCTGCTCAGGCTTTGCAAGCCGTCAGCCCTCGCCACTCTCAAGTTCCTGATGAAGATCAACCCGATCTTTCTGTTGTTCATACTGATGTTACCATGCCTGGTGCTTTCTTGACTCAAAAGGCAGAGGCTCATGGTTTGTTTGTATCTGGCCTACGATTGATTGATTTCACTGAACGAACTGCCGACTTGATCCAAGTTATGTCCGGTGAACTTATTGAAGGAGATCGTGACCCCGTCATTCAAGTCTTTGAAACATTCACCAAGATCAACCATATTCCATTTGAAGGCAAAGTTGCAGTCACTCCCCAAATTGATAGATCTAGCATCATCATGAGCATGGCCCAAAGTTCAGACGATTTCCTCATGGTGACTTGGGACGATAATAAGGAACTGGTTAGATCGCCTGAGGTCTTGAAAATTACACCTCAAATCCGCGAAGGCGCCATTCAACTCCACGTTAAACTGGGCCTGGCTAGAGATCTCTTTGTACACGCTAGAAGTCATGTTGGTCTATTCATTGACCGTGGATTTGCGCTTTCTACTTTCGACGCTATTAGAAGAGTTTACCTGCCCTTCTATGGCGGTAACTCAGATCGCCTCGCTTTGGGCCTTTCAATGTACTTGGCCAAGAATGCTAATATCGAAGTAACTGTGGCTGTTGTTTCTGACCATTCCATTAGCACTGATGAAAAGAGTGATTCAAATACACCTAGCGCTGGTGCAGACGACGCTTACACACTGTTACCTTCTGAATCATGGGATTACGTGACTGGTATCTACGATACATTACCCCAAGACATTCGTGAAAAGTTCACGTTGACCCGTTTTGACTCTAGCAAATCCATCACTGCCAGTACTTTGGAAGCCTTTGCTGGTGAATCTTTGGTTTCTGACTTGATTCTTATTGGTCGTTCCACGCCCGATTCGCTCAACACCACCGTATCTGACCACCATCATCAACCTGCTGTTGTTTCGAGCTCCGCTAGTGTTATTTCTCAGTCGTCTGGTACGTCCTATACTGGTTCTTTGTTCGGTAACGCGACCACTGAGTTAATTACAAGTCCATCATTGAACGCGTCGTTCTTTATCTGTAATGCTCCAAGAGTGAGTATGGGAAAGAATGCTGTTGCGGAGTCCGGTGATAGTTCAGAGCCAGTTATGGGTGGTGATTCCAAGCATCATCGTGTTTCTGCTATTTCGGAATAAGAGAGCTTAACGCCTATTCTGAAAGTTTAATTTTTGTTTGTTTTGTTTGATTTTTTTTGGCAATGAGATTTTGTTGTATTGTGTAACAATTTGAAAATGCCCTTGTAATTTTTTGTGTCTTTATTTAAACGAGGAAATAAGATATCGTATATTCAAAAGATGAAAATGATGTTGGTTCAAAAATCTCATTTGTTAAGAATCACTAAATAATCAAGGGCAATACATCTCCACACTCAAGTCACAAGCAAGATCTTGAACAGAATCCAAAGCTTAACTTTATGATATCAAGATCGTCGTTCGTTGTAACTTTCCATGTACGATCAAACTTTAGATGTTTCGCTAAGCCTAATGGAAGCTGTATCACAAATAATAATAAAAATCAAATGCATTAAACCTATGTACTCCACACTCAAAACAAAAACAACTTACAATTCAATATCGTATCTCCATTCATACTGGCCCTCATTTCCGTACATGATTTCCATCAAGTGCTTTCTAACTTCTTCAGCAAAGGGACCAGTTCTGTCCTCAATAGGCAAAGGGATCTTAATATCCTCGCCTTCTGGAGTTCTAATCTTTCCACATGAAGAAACAAAGAAAGCAGTTCCACAACCGAAAGCTTCAATGAGTCGGCCTTCCTCGGCGGCAACCTTGATATCGTCAATGCTGAATTCACGTTCATTGATTTCAATCTCCTCAGAGGAATCGTACTTTCCACGGAGATATTCCAAAGTAGAACGTCTTGTGATACCAGGCAAAATAGTACCGTTCTCGAGAGTGCAGGTGACAATCTCGGTCTTGCCAGAAGGAAGTTTCCAAACAACTACAAAGTTGGAACCACCAGCTTCAGTGACAACACGGTTCTCGCCAAACAACCAAAGAACTTGATCGTAACCGAGTTCACTGGCAATTTGGTTTTGTTCAAGAGTAGGACCGTAGTTGGCACCAAGCTTGGAGGCACCGAATCCACCGGGCCAGGCTCTCAAGGTGGAAGGAGGAGAGGAGTAGAGGCTCATGATGTTTGCGGAAAAGTTAGGCATGATTGTTGAAATAACACCGAGCGTACTTGAGGAAGGAGATTTGATACCCAAGCCGCTGTTAGTTCCAATATGGTAAGGACGGAGGTAGATGAAATGTCCAGGAGGAATGAAACGAGCTTCCATGCTTACAAACTTGGCCATGATCTTCAAAAACTCTTGTTCGTTGAACTCGGGTAACACGATACGTTTAGACGATCTGTTGAGACGAGCCATGTTTAGTTCAGGTCGGAATAAACGGACTTTTTCACCGTCAAGCGATTTGTATGCCTTGAGACCCTCGAAACATTGGATAGCGTAGTGAAGACCAGAAGCACTGGGGTCGATTAAAAGAGGACCATAAGGTTTAATTTCAGGAGTAGCCCAGCCTGTGGTACTATCCCAGTTAACAGTGACCATATGGTCAGTTGTAGAGGAGAATTTTAGTTCTGAGAAATCATTAAACTGAGTTGGTTTAGAAGTTTTAGTAATTTCAAGGTCCTTAAAGTAAAAGGACTCTTTGTAAGGAGTATCAACAGTCATTTTGTTGTAGGTAAAGGAATAAGAATAAGAATAAGAATAAGAATAAAAAAAAAAAAAAATTAATTTTAGAGGATTTCCTTGACTATTTAAACTCTGCTCAAACCGTTGAAAAATTGCGCGTTAGAAAGAAAACAGATAGAAAATAGAAACGGCTCTTGAAGTCTTTTGAATAAAAAACAACCGAAGATTTCCGGTCATAGGCGGGTACTTTGATAATAGTCAGTTTGAATCGTTTGCTGATGGCTTCTATTGGAAAGCTACAGCGTATAAAACAACATTTATGACTCGTTTTATACAATAAAATTTGGAATTAAAAGTTTAAGTACAGATCTTCAGCTTTAATCTGAGTTTGTGACACACCAAAGTGACTGTTATTTTTTCATCTCCTCGAAATATTCAACTTAAGCAGCCAGCGTCAGTAACCGAAATATTTCGGAATCTATCCTCATCAGCTTTAATGCGAGTTTTACTGGAATCCAACCATTCACTATGATTGAGTTTTTTTTTTATAATAAAATGAACGACTCCGTGTAGATAGCTACTCTGGATTTTGGAATCTTGACTCTGGACTTTAAAAAATTGCATACATGTACTATGAACTATCTCTTATATTGGTGATACCTTGATATTAAAAACATGTAAATAATTTTGAAATCTAAAAAAAGCTTCTGAGTTACATTTAATACCTTTGAATCCTTCTCTTTTTACTGCGAGACCATAAAAAATCCTAATATGAATATGGATCACAAACCTCATTTCAACAACTATCACAACACTTGGAGTTGATTATTTCAATGTGTAAACCGATTGTGGGGTCAGAACTTTCACCCTCAGGAAACCAAATATCAGTAGTTGAGTATACGGTAATTCATACCGATAACCGTTCCGCTTCACTAGAATCACATCATTAAACTTCAATGTTACAAGGTCTCGCAATTACAAATAATTAATTTCTTGTAACTCCAAGTAAAGTGACAAATAATATATTTATGTTACATGTTTAAATAACCAATAATTCAGAGTTCTAGAAAGACTACTCCTGCATTTCTACATCCTGACCCTCAGATGAGACTCCCCAGGTCTGAACAACACCTCTTTGACTCACAACAGACACACTACTTCCTAATGGACCCCATTCCACGCTTCCTGAAACAGGCGTGGCCAATCCAGTAACAGAAAACACAGTCTCTTGTGCGTCAGAGGTCCATGATTTGGATGATTTCTTGTACCCCACAATTTCTAAAACACCAGTACTAGAAGTAGCAATCAAAAATTGACCTGTGTAATCAAAAGCCAATGCTGTAATATCTGCATCTTCTTCAACTGTTGGGAACTTGATGAGAGCGGTCTGTGCGAGCTTTCGCAAATCCCAAAGTTGAGCGGCGTTTTTAAGTCCAGTACAAGCTGAAGCCAGCCAGTATCCATTTTCGGAAAATGTCAGCGCGCTGACCTCGCTGACGTCTGGCTGGTTGTTGGTTTCGCCAATGTTGAATGTGGCTACTTGTTTACCACCGCTTGACAAGTCGTGTATTTGGATTATGCCGGTACTTGTACCAACTGCGATGAGAATACCATCTGGATGAACTGCTAAAGAAGTATAGACAACTCCAGGTGCAGATGAGACCGTACATACAATTTCGTTCGTGGACGTCGTCAGTAGTGTAAGTGAGGATACAGGTTCTGGATGTGCTTTACTGATTGGAACAGTCGAAACCGCAATCACCAACTCTGGAACTGGATGCGCTTGGGTATCCACAACCTTTCCATGCAAAGTCAAATCAACTGCCTCACCTGCGTTTGCTACACTTTGGTCGTCAGAGTTGAATGTGAAAACATCCAAATGTCCATTTTTCGTTCCCAGAACCAACTTGTTTTCAGTAGTCCAAGCCACGCCTGTAACAATACCCGAGGTTTTAATCGGCGCCACTATCGATTTCGTTTCAGTCGAATAAACGCCAGCCTGAGATTTACCACCACCTGTCAATAAATACTTGCCACTCGTGGGGTCTGATGCCAATTTAGAAACAGTCGTGAATAACTGTTTAGTGATGGTCTGTGGTGTAGTTGAAATTGCTTTAAGAGAATCAAGCGTAGCCCAGCCGGTTGGAGGTTTCCGTTTCTTACGGGTCAAAGTCAGTGCTTGACGTTTTGTATTAATAGCCTCTAGAATTTCACTAGGAATTGTTGATTCTGTAGGCGTTGTTTGTGTCGATTCTTCGGTAGCAGCTCCATTTGACTCGATAACAGCTCCATTCTGTTCAACAGCCACAGTAGCGCCAGAGGTTCCAATACTAGCAGCCAACTGCGCCAATGACTCCCTCGCTTCATCTCTTTCCCGCATTACCCTTGCGACCACTCTCACCGCCGCATCATGATGATAAAGCGCAGTAGACAACTCCTGCCTTGCTTGCTTCAACTGTTGCCTCAGCGAAAATGTTTCTAAAGCCATTGCATCCCATTCACCTTGAAATGCACTGAGCAACGCGGGAATGGAAGTCAGAGCAGGTGGTCTAGGTCGTACAACTGGGTCAGTTAACGTAGACACAGGGATTAATTCGTCAAGAGAAAGATCTTGTTGATTAATAGGGTCAACATTGTTTTCTTTAATATATGTCTCGATAAGTGATTTTTCAAAAACATGACCTATTCTTTCGTGTTAGCCTTAACAATCTTTGAGAAAGTGTAATACATACCACTCTTTGGTGAAATCACAGGCGTCACAGCCGGTTCCCCAGAAACTAAATGCAATCGTTAGTCAAATTAATTCACGTGTATTTCTTTAGAAAATACTCACTTGAACAAATCATTGTAATGTGCAGTTGTATTTACGCATAAATTCACGAACGCGTTGGAGGTGTTGAAAAAAATTCAAATTCAAGAAAGGTGAAAAATGTGTAGCAGGGTAAGTCACGTGATATATGAAATAGTAGTATAACAGTATGTATGCTAATTTTTATTATTGAATTCCACGCCAGTTCGGCTAATTTCCCCAGACTCTGTGAACAAAACAAAATTTTTTATTAAATTCGCCATCTACTGTTGCTTGCACTCAGGTGCGTCTCCTTTTCCTTTGGGATTCTTCTCATCGTAGTCCTCATTGTCCTCATTGTCCTCATCATCTTCCTCTTCCTCATCACTCTCGGCTTCATAGTTGTCTTCATCATTCTCGGCATCGTAATCGCTTTCGTACTGCAATGCAATACCAGTATACCAATCAATGGCTCTTGGAATCATATCCTTGATAGCCTCACCAGCCTGATAGTCAAACTCGGCTTCTTCTGGGATATCTTCCAGATCAGTAAAACTGGGAGGGCTAAAGAACGAGAAAAATGAGAGCTCGGGAACTGTTTTCTCAATGGTGCGTGTGGCTTTAGTATGCTTGTTGCGTTGTTTGCGCTTCTCAATCTTGATTGTCAGGTTCTGATCAGCCGATTTCCAGGCAATACTGGAGCCTTCAGCGGATTCCAAGGTGAACTCGCCGCCAAAGCCTTGACCTGATGCGTAAATATAGGTTTTCGTAAGAGTGGTATTGGAGAAGAATGGGTTCTCAGAAAACTCAAAGATGAGCTTAAATCCGGGTTCTTCAGAAAGATACTCCATACGGACATCAGTAAGGAAATGCAAGGCTTCTTCATCACGCTCGGAGATACCGTCAGAAATGATGGGAACGTTTTTAAGGGCTGTAGACCAAAAGTCGGGAATTCCTGTAACAGGTTCGGTCTCTTCTTTAGTTTCTTCCTCTTCTGTAATTTCCTCTAAGCGGGGTGTTTCTTCGTCTTCTTCTTGCTCAGCTTGTTCAATTTCTTTTCCGTCTTGGATTTCTTCAGCTGTAGGCTCGGCCTGTCCGTTCACAATCTTGTTACGTTTCTCGTAAAGAGGTTGGTATCTCTTGTGCCATTTCTTCTCCAATTCCAGAATTTCCGCCTCTAGTTCGCCTTCCAAAGTGGCGTGCTCAGCCTGAATAGCTTTTAAACCACGAATTCTGTTCCGTACGGACTCTGGCAGATTTTCGATATAACTGGAACGGTGTTCTACAAGATTTCCGAGTTTACCTTCAATCATGGAGAGCAGAGCCAAGTTGTTGGACAAGCCACCGGGGGCGTCGCTTTCTTCTCTGATGGTGGATACGTTGGGTTTACCATCACTAGCTCTAGAGATGAAGGAAGAAGCAGCGGCAGGGGTGTTTTGTGGAGTGGGAGCTTCGACCAGGTCGTTTAAACGGGCGTTTCGGATGGGCTCTGCCATTTTGTATGATGGATGATGTGGAGAAAAAGATGAAAAATCCTTTGTGTAGAGGTAAAGTAGAAGGGAGAAGAGAGCAAACAAAAGAAAAAAAAAATTTGAAAAATGGAAAATTGATGTGCGTAGTAGTTATGTAATGCAAACAACGTGGAGAGTCCGTAGGTGTAGACTGTAGTCTGTAGAGGGATGATGATTTTTATGTTGAAGTTGGTGATGTTGATGGTGGTGACAGTAGACTCAGGTGAGAGTTTCAAGTCTACGGAGGTTTACCTTCCGTTTGCGTTTATTACAGTTATGAAATTAACTTACTTGGTGTCAGTTGGTGGTATAATATTTAGGTTGGTTCTGTGGTAGGTTTTCTATGGTCCTGTGATAGACCAACGTAGAAGTTTTACTACAGAAATTATTTGATTAAACTCGGAGGCCCATGAGAATTTGCTCCGAATTACCAGCCAAAAATCTTTGATTCACATGTTCACAGCCAAAACCACGTTTCTTCATTGTCTATAAAACCCACCATTATTTAAAGTGGGGGGTTTAAATTTCTCCACAGAAATCATTTCTGTGGTAAAAGTTCTATCACAGAATACCACAGAATTTAATAAAATTTACAACAGACCCAAGTAATTCTACCTATAATTTGCAAGTAATTAAAGCAAACCCGCAGTAAAACTTCTACTTCCACCGCTTGGTTTTACCAAGTTACTCAAAAACAGCCGCCGCCCTTTTCCACTTCAGCCGCGGGGGCCCACATCTCACGTGATCTCCCCGCAATATCACCAAATGACAAATTCCATCGGAATCGAGTGAAAAAGACTCCGACTTGCCTGATATATTTTGGCTTCGACTTTCCCTTTCGAAATTTATTATTGAGATATTATAAAAGACTTGATATCTCTACTTTTTCCAAAATATTCATCACTTTTTTTTTTCTATTCTCTTTCATAAATATTCAAAATGTCGGTATCTGTAAGAGTTGGCCAGAGCATGAAGCAACGCGCTGTAAACATGCTTCGTCATGTCCAGTCTCATCCATCTGCTTGTCCCTGTCATGTTTGTACATCCTCCATGGCAGCTCCTTTTAAATCTCTTTTCGATGCTAAAACTCTTCGCAACAGATCCATGAGTGTTGGCCGCTCTGAGCCCGTTGAGAAAGAATACGCTTTCGAAATGGCAGCAAGTAACATTAGATATGGCCCTGGTGTTACAAGAGAAGTAGGTATGGACTTTAAAAACCTGGGAGTTGAAAGGGTCGCCTTGTTTACAGATAGCAATCTGCTGAATATGCAGCCCGTCAAGACAGCAATCGAGGCTTTGGAGTCTCAAGGAATCAAGTATGATGTTTATTCAAATGTCAAGGTTGAACCAAAGGACTACGCCGTGCTTGATGCAATCAAATGGGCCAGAGAAAAGAATCCCCAGGCTTACCTGGCTGTGGGTGGTGGATCTGTGATTGATACAGCCAAAATTGCAAATCTGCTTCACGCATACCCAGAGGCTGACATGATGGATTTCGTCAACGCTCCGCTTGGAAAAGGAAGACCTGTTGATAAAAAAATATTTCCCTTGATTGCTGTACCCACCACAGCCGGTACTGGATCTGAAACAACGGGAACTGCTATTTTTGATCTCACAAGCAAGAAATCAAAGACTGGTATCGCGCACCGTGCACTCAAACCGCTGTTAGGAATTGTCGACCCTCTCAACACCAAATCTATGCCTGCTTCTGTCAAAGCCAGTTCGGGTCTCGACGTTTTGTGCCATTCTCTGGAATCCTATACCGCTATTCCGTACCAGGAACGTGTACCGAGACCTTCAAATCCGCTGTTGCGTCCTGCCTATCAAGGCGCAAACCCAATTTCTGACATCTTTTCACTTGAAGCTTTAAGAATGACAGCCAAGTACTTGCCTCGTGCGTTCCGTGATCCAGATGACTATGAAGCACAAGAAAACATGCTTTTAGCTGCTACTCTCGCTGGTGTTGGGTTTGGAAACGCCGGAGTCCACTTGTGTCATGGTCTTTCGTACCCCATTTCCAGTCAAAACAAAGGCTACCAGCATGAAGGCTACGCCGTCGACTATCCCATCATTCCCCACGGTGTCTCTGTGGCTGTGACTTCACCTGCTGTCTTCAAATTCACAGCTGCGTCAAATCCAGACAGACATCTTCAGGCAGCCGAAATCTTTGGTGCAGACATTACCAACGCTAAAGCCGAATCTGCAGGCGAGATCTTGAGTGAAGCACTCAAGGACTTTTTATACAACAAGCTGGGAGATCAACCCAAAGGTATTCAGGACTTAGGTTTTGCAGCCAGCGATATTGAGAGCTTAGTAGAAGGCGCTGTACCGCAACGCCGAGTCTTGAATTTGGCTCCCGAGATCCATAGCATGGACGACGGACGACTTCGTGAGGGTCTTGCTGCCATCTTGGAAGAGTCTTTGCAGTTTTAGCTTTTCTCAATAATTAATGCTACGTACAACTTTAAATGCATGAAAAAAATAATAAAAAAACGTGTGCCGACTCTTACTGATCATCATAAAGGGATCTGGTGATAATGATACTATCGTCGCGACGTCGTCGGGTCCAAGGTAAGTACTAGAATAGGAAATTTTACAAGTCACTTGCTTGTTCCGAACCTTAGGGTTTCTCTGGATTTAATTTTCGATATTTTTGACTAGAAATTATTCCTCCCTGCTGTATACTTCTGTCCGAGACTGTTTCTTTATTTCCCACTCTAAAATATAAATATAGAGATTTTCTTCGTCCCTTTTCCTGCATTTCTCCCTCCTGTCACTTTTCCAAACTTATTTTTGTACGTCTCGCTATCTTTCGCTTTGATATCAAACAACCACCCCTTAAATTCCCTTCCCCAGTTTTACGTATATGGACACCTCAGAGCCAAGTATATGTTGCCATCAAAAATGTGCCAGCTCGACTGCCACTACAGCTGTGGCAGAAGACCCAGATAAACCACCCGGGCGAAGGCCCTTTCAAAATCAATACAAAAAACCAAATGGACCCAAGGCTTCTCAATTGCCCCAAAAGTCAATTCTGAACCTTCCCAAAGTTTCAAAACCTCCCCCGCCTGCCTCCGTAGAAGAAGAATCGAATGGAACAACACCGAGAAACAAGTCTTTAACGTTCTCTGTGGCGAAAGTTGCCCTCGTTCTGCTTTCTCAGCTCCCTGTTCGCGCCGCTGCCTATCCTATATCTCACCTTTTGCATAATCGTGCCGACCACATGCAACAGTATCAGCATGAACGGTCTCATGGTGAAACAACTGTTTCGGGCAGCGAGTTCTGGATAAACATGGGTTTATCAGCATTGCTAGTCATTCTCGGTGGAATCTTTGCGGGTTTGACATTGGGACTCATGGGTCAAGACGAGGTCTACCTACATGTTATTCAACAGTCCGGTGAAGCTAGTGAACGCAAAGCAGCAAGTAAGGTATTGTCCTTGCTGAAGAGAGGTAAACATTGGGTGTTGGTTACTTTGCTTCTTTCAAATGTTATTACAAACGAATCCTTGCCTATTGTCCTAGATAGATGTCTTGGTGGTGGTTGGCCCGCTATTGTGTCGTCAACTATTGCTATTGTCATTTTCGGTGAAATCATTCCGCAATCTGTAAGTGTAAGGTATGGTCTAGGTATTGGAGCTGCATTTGCGCCGTTTGTCTTGTCGCTCATGTACGTCATGTATCCAATTGCCTACCCGATTGCAATGCTCCTGGATTACATTTTGGGTGAGGATCATGGTACCATGTACAAGAGAGCAGGCCTGAAAACACTGGTTACACTTCACAAGACCATGGGTGTTGAGCGATTGAACGACGACGAAGTTACAATCATCTCTGCTGTTTTGGACTTGAAAGACAAGCCCGTGGCTTTGGTGATGACACCCATGGAAGATGTTTTCACCATGAGTAGTGACCGGATTTTGGACGAATCTACCATTGAAGAGATTCTATATACTGGGTTTAATCGTATCCCGATCCACGCGCCAAACGAACCTACCAATTTCATTGGTATGCTGCTAGTTCGCACCTTGATCACGTACGACCCCGAAGACGCGTTTCCGATTTCGTCGTTCCCGCTCGCCACTCTTCCAGAAACAGGCCCGGATACCTCCTGTCTAAACATTCTTAATTACTTCCAAGAAGGCAAGTCTCACATGATTGTCGTTTCCAAAACTCCAGGTTCCGCAACTGGTGCATTGGGTGTGTTGACTTTGGAAGATGTTATTGAAGAACTAATTGGTGAGGAGATTATCGATGAATCGGATGTATACGTTGACGTGCACCGCGCAATTAAACGAGAAACACCTTCAGGTGTACAAATGAAACGCGTCAAGCTCACACATACACCGCGAAACTCGATTGGCTTCGAAAACGTGTATCAGGCTCTTGTTGCAAGTGCGCCTGACAGCTCTGTTAAACCAAAACTCAATCCGTTAAACAAAGCGTCGAACCCGAATAAAACGAGTAATACCAAGGTTACCATCAAACCCCCCGTTGACACAGATACCGACACCGACATTGGCGTTAGCGGTGATACTGAACCATCTTCAACTCTGGAGGTACCCATTGACCTGCAGATGCTTGCACACCCTGACGCTACTTATGGTGCTATTCACCGTACTGAACAAGGTGCCGTTCAAGAAGCTCTGCTCGGCCGTACTGATCCTGAGGATATCCCGAACCCGGGCGACCTTGGGTATCACGAGCGTGTAGTTGCGCCTATTCCTGAACATCACAGCTACCGCGCAGGTGGTATAATCGAGTCTGTTGTGAACGTGCAAGGTGTTTCAAAAACAATTATCGAAGTTGATGATAGCGTGAGCAGCAGTGCGAGCAGTGTTCGAAGTAATAGTCAACAATATTGGCAACAAGAGCAGTCGAGGATGTCGTCTTCGATTTCGAGTGCGTCTGGAAGGCATTCTTCGTCGGCTGGTCGAAATCAACAGCAAGCGCATCAGATCTGGGGACGCAAAGATAGTAGAGACGAAGATGATGAAGAGGATGGAGGTCGATATGATCCAGCTGATAAACCTCTATTGGCTAGCTAGGCTCAAACAAAAATATTAAAGTCATTTAAAACGAAGGGAGATGAAATAATATAATTAATAAAAATCATAATATCATAAAAAGAAGGAAATTTAAAAGGAAAAAATACTTGCTTAAAGAGATGTTAGAAGGGAGTAGACATCTGACTGCCATTGTAATATGGAACTAAACCCATCTAACCTAAAAGTTTAAATTTTCCTCCTTAAATCAAGGGTCCAAAAACTAGCATACGCTAAATTTTCATGCACATGTAGAGCTTAAGATACTTGAGTCATAAAACTAATTATTGGAGTACGTCTATAAAAGCTTGAATGAGAAGATACCGAAACATAACCATTGAGAGACCTTCAAAGTGGTTCAAGTATATACAGTATTGAACATTTAGTTATAGGAATTATGCAATTTTACATCCAAATCTTCAAATCCAAATCAACAGATCCTGTTGCTATAACACATCTCATGTTCCGCCAGTTTTCTGGTGTGTGTTGTCTCAAAGTAGATCGTTTTCTTGCTGCGACTGCTGAGCTAGCATTTGCGCCGACACCAGTAACCGACGTCAATGGTGATTGTGAGTTGTTGATGGAAGTGGCGGCTGTAAGAACAGATGATACACCTCCAATGCTGAGCCGTGGTCGTGTTGGGGTTTTAGGTGATTGATCACCTGCTGCTAGTGCTGGGGTATCATTGGAAGATGCAATTGCAGGCGCCCACCTTATACAACTAATGAAATGATGATGCGCGTCTTGCAAGACTTTGACACATCGCCCCTGTTGCGACAAATCCCGGCATCTAATCGATCTATCATCTGAAACTGACAGTAAATACTTACCCGCAGGATGAAACGTCAGATCACGTACCCAGTTGTCGTGTCCCTTGAGTGTAAGAATGCACTCACCACGAGTATTCCAAAGTTTGATTGTTTTATCACGGGCTCCTGTCGCGATGTACTCAAATGAGGTTGAGAAATGAGAAGGCACAGGTTGTTTCAGTCCCTCAATGGAGGCAAGATACGAATAAGCGGAGGCTGGTGCGAATGCGGAGCACTCAATTACGTGATCATGGCCGATGAAGGAGAGTTTGCCTTCGCCAGAGGTAAAGCTGGTGATACGAGCAGATTGATCGATACCACCTGATAAAATGTAGAGTCCATCCCAGGACGGCGACACGGTCTTGACCCACTCAGAGTGGCCGCGGATAGTGCGTACTGAATACCCAGTTTTAACTTCCCAGATCCTTATACATTTATCCCTTGAAGCTGAAATAAGATGTGTTCCCGAAGGCGTAAACCGGACACTTGAGATTGTATGATCATGCCCCGTCAGCGTCCTGATATTGCTGTACTCATTCTGGGGGTCCCATAATTTGATGGTAAGATCTGAAGAACACGAAGCTAACAGGATATCAGATCCGGTGCCGCCAAAATCAAGGTCAAGAACGGTTTTGGTATGACCTTTAAGCGTGCGTTCCAGTTCACCAAGCTCCCAATCCCAAATCTTGATAGATCCATCTTCCGAAGATGATGCGACAACGGAAAAGACACTATGAAAGGCGACTGCCGTGATCGGTTGTCGATGTCCCGAGAGCGAGTACTTGGCGGGGTTTCTTGGTAACCAGGACGTTGGGTCCACCTTCCTTGCGTTGCTCGCACTTGTAATTCCAATTGGCATATTTTCCAATTCCGTTGTCAGACTGCTTACTTGGGACTCCAAGTCCAATACACGTCGTTGGAGTCTCACCACACTTGTCCATTTTTTTTCGAGTATGCTTGCTTGTTTCTTGATTTCTTGTTGGTCTTCCTCGTACCTCCGCCGCCGTTCACCTTCATCGTCAGAGTGGTCGAAGCCTGTGTCACTGTAATCACCGTAGTCGTCGCCATCGTCTGTGTCGCCGGTGAGGGTTCCTTGGATTCGTTTGACTATGTGAGAAGGAATGTTGTTTTGTTTCAGGTATGCTAGAATGGATCGGTTTCTACCCGTGTGTTAGCTTTGATTGATGAGGTGTGCTGAACCAGAGTATAAACATACAGTTCAGATCGTTGACGATCAGTCAATAGTGATGGATTTTGCATTTCATGAACAAGTGTACGGTTCAGTACGATTGGAGTTTTGATAAGAAATAGCAAGTCTTGACGCGTAGGAGGGTTGGAGTAAAATTGGTGGTACGGAGGTTTGTTTACGGTGTTTTTTTTTATATTTTAATTTTTGTTTTTCCCTGGCGACAAAACCAGCCACGACCTATTTTTTCAGGGGTATTCAAGCAGTGCAGCAGAATTTCTCTCAGATTCTGCAACAGGGATGTCAGGGAAGTCTTGGACTCAGCTGAAAGGGAAATGAAAGGACTTAACGATGAGGGCTCTATGTGGGAGGAAGTTTGAGTATAGAGTGAGATTCGTGGGTTGAATGTATTAAATGAGTATATTAACAGGTAAAGAGTATACACAGTTATAAAAAGCATCAACAGTTATCAATTGCTCAATGCTGCTGCTATCTGGAGTCTTGACAGGGTTGGTGATGTTGAGCTTGGATGTTTGGACTTTACATCACATGACTTGAGATATATAAAGTTTTAATTAGGGCTTTACTATTTCAGTTGAAGAAAAAATAAAAGTGACTGCTACTTTTGTTAAAGTAAATCTCAGAATGATATTTTTACCATTACACAATCACCTCTAACAAAATGATGTAATTCCATTTAAGTATGTGCTGACCAATTGTGCTGTCAGCAAAGTCTACCCACTCATTCTGAATGATTTTTTTTTCGCATTTTCAATTCTCCTCTCTTTGCCTGTGACAGAGCTTTTCTCGACAACCAAAAGTACTCTCGACATATCATAAAAATGGTTCCTGCTAAGTGTATGTGTGTTTTGTTTTAAACATACTTGGAGTATCTTATTCTAACGTTGTTTAGCTACTCAGAAGAAGGCTCTTGATGCCAAAAAGGCCGCCCTTAAGGGTGTGCACCAGAACAAGTCTTTGAAGGTTCGCACCAACACTTCGTTCCGTCAGCCCAAGACCCTCAGTCTGCCTCGTGCTCCCAAGTACCAGCGCAAGTCTGTTGCTCACTACCCCAGACTCGACGAATACAAGGTCATCAAGAACCACGTCAACTCTGAGGTTTCCATCAAGAAGATTGAGGAGTCCAACACCCTCGTTGTCACCGTTGACATCAAGGCCAACAAGCACCAGATCAAGGCTGCCGTCAAGAAGCTTTATGACGTTGAGGTTGCCAAGGTTAACACTTTGATCCGACCAGATGGTTCTAAGAAGGCTTTTGTTAGACTTACACCTGATCACGATGCTTTGGATGTTGCCAGCAGAGTTGGTTACATTTAAACGTATCGTATATATATATACATCAAAAGAACTTAGTAATATACCTACCTGTCGAATGTTTTAGCGTGCGGTAAGAGTTGATTAAACTTGTTTCACTATCTTTAGTATTAGTTCCTTTTAGTTTCTTTGATCTTTTAGTGGTTTAGTTAAGAATGCCAATTAGAAATTGAATTGACAAGTAAGCCTAGGAAGAATATAGGTTCATGTCTACCCATTTCTTGTTGTCGGTTTAACTGAGTGACTGGTAATAGTCTAATCGATGAAATCAGTTCTTTGAATTTAAAGAGGAAAAGTTTCAAGTTTGTGATCCATTCCTTCTAGAATCAGGTATATCACGTGACTGGATTTTTTATCAACAGTATCTCAAGCAAGATGAAGCAAGATGAAGCAATACAAGCCTTTAAAGCTGTATTATTGTAGGAGATGCAACATTGACTAGTGTGAGGTATTGCATTTATCTTGAAAATCTTACAACTAGGCCTATTTCAGTGATTTTTTCCGTATATATTTCCCATTTTATAAAAGTGGTTGATCTATAATTTGATTCAGAATGTTTAGCAAGTTGCATTGTAACTCCTGATGTTTAGCAGAAGTCACAATATTTAGATATCAATGTCAATAAGTTTTAAAGTAACACAATAAAAATCAATGAAAAGCTGTTGATTGCCATTGAAGCCATTTTTATCTCATCAGGATTCGTATTATTGTTAGTTAAATAAATGAATAATTTCCATGCATCCAAATATCGTCCAAGAGTAAAGCAAACTCCGGTAAAATAATCAGCCAAAGATTGAAATATCTGACCAAATTTTTTCACTTTTAGGCGATCTTTTATAGTTGGAATACCTAATGGCCTCATTTTCCCATTTGATTTCGGAATCATAACCCTGAGAATTTTATCACTTTTATATTTTTGTAATTTTAAGTTTTTTAGACTATTTAATAAATCATGTTTTAAAATACCATTTAGTTTTCTGTTCTTTGCTATTAATTCATTAAGATATTTAATAGGATCACTAAGTATTAATTTAAAAGTCTTTTTATTCTGAGCTATTATTAATTTCCCTTCGGGGGATTTTAAATATCTTCTTTTCTTCTCATAGGGCTGTAAATTTTCTATACCTTTACTCTTAATTGCTTGATCATTTTTACCTTTAGCTAAGGCTATATTGAATTC
>JAKTYJ010000135.1:0-17502 GCA_030674515.1 Geotrichum armillariae | reverse complement strand
TTCGAAATAGAAGGCGAAAGTACGGGAGAATGAAGTGTAGGTTCAATCATAGTAGACGAGGCCCAGGTATTATTATTATTATTATTATTATCATCATCATCATCATCATGTAACGAGGATCGAGACTGTGCAGATCGTCTTGTTGTGTAATGAAGCTCATCCATAATGTTGTTGTTGTAAATAGGCACTGTATACTGTTCACTACTAATAGACGATAGTGAACTCGTGGAGCGATGTCGACTAGTATTGAAATCCATAGTCTCATCAGGACTCTGAGTCTGGAGGAACTTACATATACCCAGCTCGTCATCAACCACTTGTCGCGCGTGTTGCGAAGGCTGATTCTGATGAAACGCTGCCACGACCGGATCCTTATACCGCGCAGCCCTTATATCAGCCAGTGTCAACCCAAACACGTTGGACGTTGAATCCACTGCAATTCGGAACCAGTCCCGCTGGATTGCAAGAAACCGCACCAGGCAATTGTCTATAATTAGTTCGGTCATGCTAAAGAGTTCAGGTAGCTCAGTTTTCAGCATGTTGTGAAGCCGCAAAAATGTATCTGCATTAGCTAATGTGATGCTGTCAAGTCGACCTTCTCGGTCGGAAGACTCGTTAGCGGCTTTCCATTCAACATATCGTTGGTATGATGCATGACATTTATCTCGCAACGCCATGGTGTTAGTCACGTTAAAGTATCCGGTCCAAATATCATGCAGCGGTCTAATCACCTCACTTTCAACTCGCTTATACAAGTTATTGGTAGAAACATGTGCTGACGAGGATGTTGTAAAGGGTAACGAAAACATTGCAAATCGTCGGTATACTTTAATGCGATGGCTATGCGCTGCATTGTTATCAGGATCCTCTGACAGAGAGCTCCAGCTACTCCAAGCATGTGCTAGAGCGCTGTTGGCGTCAAAATGCTTTTGGACTTGTAAAATATTGCTGCGCAAGTACTTTATCAGGTTCTTTACATGCCGTTGTTTGCGATCAAATTGGACTACCAAAATTTCAAGCTCGTCATCGGCCTGGGGGTTGGTTTTCAGTAGCGACATGGATGTGTTGTAATCCATTGGCAATTTCTGCTGTGTTTCAAGCATAGGCGAGTTGGGAACACATTGAAAAATGTTTTCTGATTCAATCAGGTTGATGCGGTTTGCTGTTTCTTGCATTTTATCCAATGCCTGCTTGAGTAGGGCGAAATCCGGATGGTTTCTGGGCGTCACATCCAGCATGCTATTTAACAGGAGAGGATACTTCATGAGTCGCTGTACAGGTTTAATGAGCAATGCATCGAGAGTCCATGCTTGAGTTTTGTCTTTAGACATGTTACGGCACTCCAACAACCACTTGTCGATAGTCGGCGAGCCCTGTGTGTTGAGCCGGTAGAACGTGTTGAGCTGAAACTGACTTTGCTTGCAGTACGTACTATATGCCCTCTCTAGGTTGGGAATGTATTCCAAAATAACCTCGCCAATATTAGACTTTATGTCGTCCAGAAACTTGCCATTCAACGAAGGCCTCAGTTCGCAGTCGGTTAGAATATACTGCGGCACGCACTCGCGCAAATGCAACACAAACCTCCTAGACAGTAATAGAACCTGATCTAAATTAGTAAACAGTGCGAGCATGTCTCTGCCGCTGACGTAGTCACAGTATGGAGATTGCATGAGCAGACCACTATAGACTTCTGAGATAACCTCCATATCGGTCAAAAAGGTTTCCTCGGTAGTTACTAATTCGCGGATTAGGTTGTACTTTGTACGGATACGTTTTTGAATTTTGAGATCAGATTCCAGGTCAACAGGAGGAGGGCTTTCATGAATCATGGCGTTTTCTAGTACTGTTAGAGAAAGAATAATAGAAGAAGGGAATACTCACCACGCAACCTGGTGACATAGTTGGACCGAGTCATGCTCAATCTTTTTTGAAAGTTTGGCGAATGTCCCCAATAAGGTATGGTAGGTATTGTAGAATAAGGGTTGAACCTTGCTGGAGGAGACGGAGGAAATGGAGAAGGGCCCATTCCTAGAGAGTGTTGCAAATGATCCTCTTTGTTCAGGAAGTGCGCATTGTCATACATGGTAAACAGGTCATTGGATACTCCGACTTGATAGTTACCATGAGACTGAAGTGGGGCCGTATAAGCCTGATGTGGGCCCGCTCGGGCCGCGATATTAGACTCAAGGTTAGGGCGGTGTGCGTAAGGGTCTGTGAGTTCGTAGCTACTTACTGAGATGTAGCTGTGACGGTTCATGGAAATGTCGCTGTTTCGTTTATTGTGTGGAAGTTGTTGTTGGTTCAGATGCGCGGTGCGAGGTGTAGAATCATGTAAGTTATATTTGGAGTTTCGGTTGAGCTTTGACTGGTCAAGGCCCAAGTTTTCAGGAGTCAAAGTAGCTGTAGAGGTAGATGTATTCAATGGTGACGAAGATTGATGAAGAACTTGTCGGTCTGTAGAGTAAACCGATAGAAATGGTTCGTTTGCCTTTCTCACGTCAATGGTAACTGCTTTCATTGGTCGCGATGCCATTTCATCAGCAGGAAAGCAAGGCGAATTGGAGCAAGAGTCGACAGCAGAGAAATCAAGAGTCCAAGGGTCTCCGTAGCTTTGACGGAGCGACAGAACAGGAAACCGGGTGGGAGGTTTTGGTGGGTGGTTTTTTGTAGTGTTTTGGATCGAGGTTAAAGCAGGAACGTGCACGGGCGAACTTGGAGATTGAATCAAGTCTGTCTGCGGTCTTCCAGGAGTCAAAGAATTGTCAGTAATTGAAGAAAAAGAAGGGCTCTGAATATTTTTGTTGGTAGTCGACAATTTCAGGGGCGCAGAATGCGGGTTCAAGATATTATTTTCTAACGAAAGTGCAGCATTACACGAGGGCGACGTTGCTTCATTCCAAGAGTCAAGTTGAGGTAGGCCACTAGGGGATGTAGAATTGTATTTGATGGGAGAACGTAACGAGGAAGTCTCAGTCTGGGTGCGAAGCACTGGGATTTCAAAATTGTTGAAGGAGATTTTGGAAGTCCCCTTCCGTGAGGAAGAAGTAGGAGCAATTGCATCGTGCAGCGCTCCACTCTGAAGAGCACGGTGATTTACTGCACAGTATGCTGGTTGCTTAACACCGTTGCCAGGTTTCAAGGATTT
Source organism: Geotrichum armillariae (assembly GCA_030674515.1). Lineage (NCBI taxonomy): Eukaryota > Fungi > Ascomycota > Dipodascomycetes > Dipodascales > Dipodascaceae > Geotrichum > Geotrichum armillariae. The sequence continues at coordinate 14,354 of JAKTYJ010000135.1, read as the reverse complement.
TGGTGAACTGCTTTCTGCCCGGAACAAAGCTAAATGCGCCAGCTTTGCGGAGTCCGAGGATCCCGTCGTTAGAATAGACTGAAAGCTGGCGGGAGTGTTTGGTTCAGTGTTTGAATATTTAGGCTATAATAGTTAGAACATATCTCACGGATAAAGGAAGTTCGTTGACTTACTCCTGTAGGGAAAGATGGTGAAGGTGTAGGTGGAGGATGCTGGAATCGCAAACTATGAGAGGGGCTAGGCACATTCCCGTCTAACTGAGATAATGGAGGCAATGGAGGCAGTTCTTTATCAAGAATAGATCTTTTACTGCGAGTGGACTGAGGAGAGTCCCTGGCAGACAGGTTTCCCGTGCTCTTGCTGTGCCGAATCTGGCGAAGATCGATAGGAATGCTACCAGCATGCGACTGAACAGAGTGAAGGGATGTTGGCGAAAGGAGACTCGTTGGAGAGCTGGCTAGCGAAGAAGCAGAGGAGTCATTGCGAAAGGCCTTTGGTTCAGGAAGCTTGGGCGAGACAAGCGAAGAAGTTGATGTCTTTTTACAAAAAGTCCTAAGTTTTGAAAACGATTTCTGCTGGGTTTGCTGTTGTTGGAGTTGAAGTTGTTTGTTTTGTGAATGATGCTGATTGAAGGCTTCAGAAAGAGTCGTTGGAATAGGCATGATTGATCGCCATAATCGAAGTCCAAGTTTAGTAGCCAAAAAGTCTACGAAGAAAAGTTCAAAAGATTGTTGTAAAAATGAGAAGTAAATATTTTAAGAATTTATTAATTGAAAAATTTTAGAGAATAAATTTCAATTAATATAAATTTGGTAAAATATACATTGATTTCAGGGATTAGGAAAAGGAGAAATTGTGACGCTTTTTCCCTCGTCAAAAAAAGCACCAAATTTGTGCGTCAGACAGCTTTTTAGCCGTGCATCCTGCCATGTAATATATGGACAAAGCTCTGAAATCTCAAATTCTCTTTCTTAAATATTTGGGTCTTAATTGCATCGCATCAAGTACAAGGATTATGTCTTTAGATCTAGATCTATAAGACCTCCTTTAGCCTCTTTGGTTAACCCATGTGGATTGAAAGTTTAATATCTCCATGTCGTAAAATAAAAATTGAAAAAATAAAAATAAACCAATTAAATTCAACCTGCAAATTTACATTTTATATTATCTAAGTATGAAATGGACTTCGTCCAAGTCCTGCAAAGTTGTCCAGGCTTCGTTTTGTCTTGGAATCAAACGGACTACGTCCAAGTCCTTCAATATTGATGCTTCTCTTCCTCTTGGTGTCAAATGGGCTTCTTCCAAGTCCTTCAAATCCTCTACCAAACAGTTTAACTGCGCGAGCCCATAAGCCGACATTCCGTTTGGACACTTTAATGGATGGCAGAACTGCGTTGAAAATATCTTTGATCGCACTCACTACCGAGTCGGTATCCTGTTTCTGGTTATACGCGACATTTGCAGCGCTCGAGACGAGAGTCGTTATGCTATCGGTTTCGCCATACCCAACCACACTGGTGACTCCAGGGTACCCAGTATCATCTACGAACAACGCATTTTGGTGAGTTCCCACGTACCTTTCATATGGAAATGCAGATCCGTCCAGGCCGACGTTGAGTTGAACTAGATACTGACTGGCGTCTGAGATGCCTTGCACGACAGATGAGTTCTGGCGGGTCCATACTCCTTGTGCATCGTCTTCATACATAAATCCACGGTTGATGTCGGTTTGCCCAGCGCCGTTTGAAGACATGTCGTTTATTGCTAGAGGGTAGATGTATGACCATTCATAGACTTTTTGCAGGTTGCTGTCTGAGTCAGTGTCACCAAAAACCAGTGAGAAATCAGCAGGTGGCTGAGCGTCAGAGTCCTGATTGCCTTTACGGTAGGTGGACAAGTCGGTGCCTTTTTTGCTAACGTGGAGCATGCTATGTCCACTGGATACCTGAGCCATTTGTCTTGACTTTCCTTGGTTGTAGAAGTTTTTAGTGTTTGTGAACGACATGGTTTGGGACGACTTTACAAAAGCTTCTTCGTCATTGCCGTCATTTGAAAACTTTAGAACTGCCTGTGTGGACAAGTCTTTTGAAATAGACAACAACTCTATAATGGAAGCGTCGCCAGGGTTTGAAAACGAGTTTGTTTTGTTTGTATTGGTACCTGGCACAATTGTGCCAGATCCTTCGACACCTTCGGTTTGCCAGGTCAACAAGTTGGCATTGACGTACCAGTCACTGGTGGCAAGGTCGCCGAAACCTGTTGTGACTTGAATCTTGAGAGTTGATCCGTTCCACAGCTTTGGTAGCAGCGGTGTGATGTCAATTGGATACGTGGGTAAGTCGAATGCATTAATACCGACCACAGGGATCCATAAAATAGGCGACATGCCACCAGTGAAGATAACAGGAAATGGAAGTACAACTCCAGCAGGTTCATCATCGATTGTAACCTCAATAATTCTAGAAGGATAATTACCAGGGAGTTCAAAGCCATAATCAGAAAAAGCATGTGAATTTTGGGGTTGCATGTTGAAATACCAGAACTCGTCATTGCCATTACCCGATGCAAAGATGTCAAGAACGACTCGAGTAGTGTTTCTAGGCAAGGCGTCGATTTGGAAATCAATAGACTCGCTTGGCAGTGTGTAGCAGTATGCTGTTGACTTTGATTTATCTGCAGGTCTAATGGGGATGATATTTGTTGGTGGGTCTCTTGATTGGTATGAATCAAAAATGGAATTGCTCTGGTCGTTAGTTGGTACCTGTGCATTGTAGAATTGAAGGGTCAGTCTTGTCCAGTAAGCCCCAGTGACCTGATCGTTAACAGTGTTACCAAGATCAAAAACAACATCTTGGGGTTGTCGAAACAGTGAAACATATCTCGAAGCTTCTTTTGTGAAACTATACGACATTGGACCTCCAGTAGGTTCAGCAGTGGAAGAACGCCAGACTTCGCTTCCACCAATGTATAACCTTGCTAGTCGGTCGTACTGAATTCCAGAAGACGAGACTTCAAGTTTAATACGGACATGAGTGAAATTCTCGGATGGAGGGTTATAAGTGGTCACAAATGGAGCTCCCCATGAGTTTTCAAAGGTGTATTCACCCAAGACCATTTCATTAACAGGATCCCCTAGACTCAAAAGAGGGCCAGCAAGTTGTTGGTCAGTTTGAACGTTAGAACCAGACTGCGAGTTCTGAGGAATAGGACTTGCCATGAGACTGCCCGCAGCCATGAAGGAACTCAAGATCAAAGAAAGTCTCATGATATTTTTATGTGAAATTTTCTCAAAGGAACAACTTAGCAAGTAGAATATTTCAAACAGGATTCATCTCTCTTTTTATATCTACAGCAGAGACAAAACCCCCTTTGCTGGCTAGCTGGCTATAAAGAAAGTTAAAGTGGAAGGAGATAAACAAAATACTCAAAAGTACCGCCATCATCTAAGGGGACAGGTAAATGGTAACCTGAAATCGGAAAGACAAGGAGCACATTGAACAAAAGCAATATGAGTATCGTGTTAGGACGTGTGTAGCCATTTTATTTATTTTAGATTATGATTTTTTTGTCTTTTATTTTTCTTAATAAATATTTAGAAATAGCTACATTTTGGTGTAGATATATAAGTTAGCTGAGACATTTGTTGATTTCAAGCTTTAAAGTTAAGGCACAAATTTTATGCTGAAAGGGCGTTGAGATTTATGCGTAACAAAATGCATAGCAACACGTGTACAACGCATACTAAATATATCTGAATATTTCATGCCAAAATTGAAAATTCACTCCTCGAACATTTTTTCAAGTATTTGAAATTTGCCTGAGCTTGGCTCAAATCCCGTAAGAAAAAGCCTTGACCTGGTTTTGGAACCTTTTGGGCTCTTTTTTTCTCCTGGAAAAGGCAGCTGAAGTGACATCAAGACATGTTTGAACCAGTTTCAAGAAGCGATACTCTGGAGCTATGAAGCTATGTCGTAATTTCCAAAGATTCAATGCCTTGATTTAATCAAGCATCTTTCAACCGCAAAAACGTGAAACAGTACATTTAACTGCGTAGAATGAATTCAAGACGTTGGCTTGATCTTGTCGCGTAGTAATATCCTTCAAGACATTGGATATCTGCAGGTAACTACAGCTGCTATGCTATACCATGTCAATGTTTCTGAGAAAGTAGGATTACTTATTTTAGATTCTTTAGTCTTGTTGGTCTTAAAACCCTCCCTACAACTCTTTGCCAATGTCTCAAAAAATCATATCTCTTGGGTGTTCTTGGTTCAACTATGTACATTTTTTCTTCATGAAACACAAATAAATACTCAAAGAAACATAGCAACAACTACTGTTTGCTGCTGATCACATTTGTCTTGTACAAATAGTACTTGGCCATTTCGTACGATGTCCAGCAGATCGCAGTCGATGGCATGTTTGCTACTATTCGAGGCCTCATGCCTCTTGCAAATCCACTCATACCATTGCTATTGTAGATATACCTCACACCATCCATAAACGAGTTGAGCTTTGCTGCAGTCTCACTCGGCGAGAACAAGCCTTTTGTTTGTAGCACTGTTTTCACAACGTCTAATGGTGTTGTGATGGCGGCTGCCGTTGCACCAGCCATGCCTCCCGCAATACAATGAGAAAGTGGGTCGTACTTTCGGTCTGGATTTAGAAACTTAGACATGGAATCATATACGGTAAAGTTGACGGCCGCAAAGGGAATATTCATAATCAAAGTGGTTGGATAAGACACGTAGAATGCGGAAATACCCTCGTTGCGGTAGATGCTAGACATGCAAGATGCCATTGTCGGATACCGCGTGGTGTTTACCTGCATCCGCTGTTTTACGACGTCAAATGGGTTCAAGAGAGCATCGCTGGAGATTGTAGCTGAAGCTCCAGCTACTGCAGATACCCACGGGTGATGGCCATCATTACCTCCTAGTTTTGATTTAACTGCTTCGAATACTCCAAAGTAAACAGCATGGGCAGGACCAGCACCCATTACCATAGATGTCATACCACGCCAGAGACTGAAGGCTCCTTCGGCGGCCGAAATCTTGGAAACAGCATTCACAATGCCAGAATATACGTTTGAAGAGTTGGCGACTTGCATCCGAGTCTGTATTAGTCAGCACGCGATTCGAAGAATTTTCCAATACCAAAATACTCACCTTGATGGCATCCACTGGATACATGACAGTGTGTTCCTATAGAACGTGTTAGAGAAAGGATTCGTTGGTAGCGATGAAGACCGCAACGTAACATACCATAATTCCTGCAGTGGCTCCTGCTATCAGATTAGCAGCCAAAGATGTATTTTCAGGCAGAGCTTCGTAGTCAAACTCATCATCCTGGTCGTCATCAATGGCATGTTCGATAATGTCGATAATAGACGAAGGTGTGGACATTGTAGTGGCAGAGATGGAGGAAGAAGAAGGAGAAGGAGAAGAAGAAGAAGAAGAAGAATTTTGATATTCCTTGGAGAACTGGTAGGGAACCGTGGAAGGAGGGACCAAGACGACTGGAGAAGAAACAGAAGACGACAAGGCAGCAGATGTGGACATGGTGATTGAGAATGAGAAGGTTGGTTTTTTTCAGTTTAGAATTACTTTAGCTGTAGAAATGATATTTGATAAGGAGATATTGAATATGAATATGAATATAAGATCTGGGGGAGAGGGGGGGGATCTAAGTTGTACCAGAGTAGAGAGACTAAAAATTAGAATAAGGATTATGGAAAATAGAAAAGGAAGAAGAATGAGAAGAAGAAAAAGGAGAATTATTTTATATTTCGAATTGATTTTTTTTTTTGAGTCTTTTTTAGAATTTTTCATACCCCCAGAGCAAAGATTTACTCTGAAAAAAAAACATTGGTATATGTCTGAATTAGGGCTATGAGACATATTTAGCCAATTAAAAATATGGCTGAAAGTTTTCAAAATCTGATAAAAATAAATACGAATGTGACGTTGCATGCGAAAAAGTTATCAATCTGATAAAAATAAGAACTAGCCAATTAACTCGACTTTTGACATGTCAAAAGTCAATGTTATATATGATGATACAAATAAAAAGAACAAATTTTTATTCATAAAAACTCAGTATTATTCAAACTAGTAGCCTTTTCATCTCATCAATCTCATTTTATACTTCCAACATATCCCCCCCATTTCTCATCTTCATTCAGCGCCTTTCAATGTTCCTGTAGGAGGACCGGTATCGGACTTGACCTCTTTTGATTTGGCTCCAAGTAACTTACTTGAATATAAATAAATAGATTAATCAAATTTAAAAAAGTTCAGCATCAAGATCCTCTTCTTCGTCAATTTCCTCCCCTTCAATTTCGTCATCAATATCCTCTCCGTCTTCCTCATCGTCGACATACTCTTCTCCATCCTCGTCTTCATCATAATCACCACTTAATAATTCATTAAGACTTCGAAAGATCATAAATGATGCAACATCACTCCCATTTAATATGCCAACCCCTGGAGGCGGCGTTCCTGCACGCGGAGTAAATCTGTGTTCTTCCCCTTCATTATCCTGCTGCTCGGTCTCTTGGTCCAACATATTCTCTGGCTGTGCTCGATTACTAGCATCCCCAAGAGTATCTGAAACTGGATTCGTAAAATGAACTTGACGTTGTGACCTGCGCGACGTCGATGATGAGAATGATGTAGACCGTGTAATCGGAAGTCTTTCTTCTTCTTCTTCTTCTTCAGCTTGTTCAGCTTGTTCAGCTTGTTCGTCGGCATCCTCTTCCGCATCATCTTTTGTCACGGGAAGTAATCCCGAAGAATGCGTCTTTCTGGCCAACCATGCCATTCGAGGACTGACATCTGTCACTTCTAGCCTTTGAGACCTTTGTGAACTACGAATACCCGCCCGTTCAGCCAACAATGCTGAAAATCTAGGCGGTGCAAATGTTGAAGTTACTGGCTCGTCATCGTCACCGTTTTCATTGGAATTGCGTGAAATCATTCTATCAATTGCTCGCACATGCGCTGAAATGTCTCGCATTGCTGCCTGGCCATCGTCCTCAGTTGGCTCGTCATTGTTTGTTTGTTGATTGTTTTGTGAGTCGTCTAAATCAACCGATGAAATCGAGTACGATATTTCCGGTAAATTTACTGAGCTAGTCCAAGCCTGGTTATGATACGGTGGGGCTGTTGAGTCAGAACTTCGCGTGGGCTGAAGTATTCGCCGCAGACTTCGAATTGCATTATGTCCTAAACATGTTAGTAAAAAGTAATATGATCAGCTAATGAAAAACATACTTCTTAATGTTGTGTGATATGGTCGAAATGAGGAAGTTCCTGTTATTGAAACAGGTTCAAATAAATATCTGGAGTCGTCTGTCCATAAATCATCTCCAGAAATCATTGAAACCGTCGACCGCAACGATTCCAATACTTCTGAATCATTTTCTTCCTCTCGTGGCTCTTGTAAAGTACTTGGTCGTGCACTAGAACTCGGTGATTCACCTGAAGCTGAAGTATGCGGCGGAGGTGTATACCGAGCCTCGAGTTCTCGCTCGTATTGATTGTCTCGAGCAGACCCCAAGTCTGTTGAACGTCGGCCGTTTCGTTGAAACGAAGAGTTGCGCAAATTCTCAAGTCGTCGCAAATTTCTCGAGCCTGCCCTTCGGCTTATAGAATATGTTGATTGAAGTCGAGGTCGCTTCCTAGGAGGAGAAGATGGTGGTTCATCTGGAGGAGGTCGCCATTTAGGAACACCCATTTTCAAAGGACTTTATTAGTGGCGTTGGTGGGTGATTCTAAACAGTGTCAAACGAATATATGTATAAAAGCTGAAATAAAGAGCTTTAGAATTGTCTGTTATGTGAATAAACCGGATATTCAATTAACTTGGAGCGATTTGTAGCGAGCAATAGGAAAAAAGTAGTAACTGGAGTATAACTATTTAGGCTTTGAAATCGCAAAGGTAAATGTCTGAGGTTAGGGCTCCGACTTGAAGTCCCAGCTCAAGTATTAACGCAGGGACATGAACAAGTAGATTATGAAGCATAAGACGCGTAAATATCAATAAATATATGAGTTACAAAAAAAACTAGAATAGTAAGATATATATAAACACTTATAGTGCTCCAACCCCAGCTAACAACTCATGAATATTTGGAGAAACAATCATTTTGCGAGTAACTTGACCAATTAAGTACGCCTTTTGGTCTTCAGGGTGTAGAGCCACAACGTCCTGTAAAAAGTTGGCTTCCGTTCCTTGTGAAACCTCCATTACGACATCACCAAGTAGCATTGTCAGTTTTCCAGATTTATGAAGTCGCAGTTTACCTGCCATGCCTTCAGGATATCGAAGGGCTGGAGCTGTTTTACTTTCTTCAACCTGCTTACCTTTTTCGTTTGATTTGCTAGATTCATCATTGTCAACTTCAAACTTAGGTCCTAGTACGGGCATTTGAAAAAAAAAGAGTTTCTGTTCAATTTCAGGCTTTTCTGTAGAGTCCTCTTTAATTCCTGGAGTGTCTCTGTTGCTTATAATCGAAGAAATATTGAATTCCCGCGCAATTGTTTGATGGTCCTTTGCAACTTGTCGAAGCTCTTTCAACTCCTCTGGTGATTGGTATTGATTCGATGAAGCTACAAACGAAATAGCCGATCGAGATTCCGCGGGAACCTCAAGTTTGACAGGCTCTTGGTCAATTCTTAATTCATCTCGCATAGGCCGAATTGGAAAATAATCATCAATATCAACACCTAGAGATCTCGTCATGTTGAAAGCATTAGGATCATTATCAATATCATCATGATCCCCTCCGCCAGTTTTTGGAGTAGCAGACAAAATCCTTGAGATGTCTTCACCAAGAGACGCGTTACCTCTGGTTTCAAAAGCAGGTCCTGCGCGTCGCTGACCATCGAACGCTCCAATCGAAGAAAAAGCACCTACTGCAGTTGTAGAAATAGGTTCAAATCGACCTCTTCCTCTTCCACGGCCACCGCCTTTACCGCGTTCGCTACCGCCTCGGCCACCAGCACCGCGTAACGGAGTGACAATCGGAGTTGCAACTTTACTAGGCGTAGGAGCTGATTTATCACGAGTTTCTTTCGACCTGCGGTTCACAAGTTTTGGCGTAAACGCTCGTTTTGCGCTGATCGGTGTGCCAGGTGTAGAAGGAGCCGATGTAATAGAAGGACCACCTGGAGTCGGTCTTTTGCCTAGACTTCCTAGACGCGATAAAGTCGGCGTACTTGGCCCAGCAGGACTGTTTTTGACATCGCTTGATACAGATGTACTAGGTGTACCTGGTGTGGTTACAGGTGCATCGCCAGTAGAAGGCCGTGATCGCCTAGCAGGAGGACGCTTGGATGGAGGCATTTTCAAGTAGGTAACAGCTGCTGCTTCTGTTTGCTGTTGCTGTGCTTCCTGATCGATGGTTGTTTATCAGAATTCTCTGAAATAAAAGTTTGTGTTGTATTTACTACTTTTTTTTTGATCATGTGATTCATACACAAAATATAACTATCCTGATTAGTAATTTTGAATTGCTAAATTTATAAGCAAAACGTAAACCATTACGGCCAAAATGTCTTGTTTCCTTCTATTTTTTTTTTTCCCTCTTTTCCTTTTTTTCTTCTTCTTCCTCCCTCCACCGTCTACTTTTGACTCTCGTTTTTCCATCTAATTCATCTCTTTTTAACACGCCATTCATCGCAATTCCTGCTGTAGGAATTGGCTTGTAAGTTAAAGATTTGTAGTCTGTTTAAATCATCATGTCTGGCAAAGGGCTCTATTTCAGCATTCTGATTCACGAATTGGCCCCCTTTTACTTGAGATTCTAATTCAAATGCTAGTTTTTACTTTAATAAATCATCATGGCCGAAAACGATAGCACAAACCCCAAACAAACGTGGAAGTTTTCTCAGTGTTTTGGAGATAAAGGCGATATCGAAAACATTACAGAGGCCGATGTCATTTCAACAGTAGAATTCGATCATACTGGTAACTACCTTGCCACGGGTGACAGAGGTGGTCGTGTCGTGCTTTTTGAGCGCAACGAGTCGAAAAAGGGATGCGAATATCGGTTTCACACGGAATTTCAATCACACGATGCTGAATTCGACTATTTGAAGTCGCTAGAAATTGAGGAGAAAATCAACAAGATCAAATGGTGCAAGCGCCAGAATCAGGCACATTTTCTGCTCTCCACCAATGACAAGACCATCAAGCTGTGGAAGGTATATGAAAAATCTATTAAAGTGGTTGCTGAAAACAACCTGTCTGATTCGCAGGCAGGCCGCCCTCCCAGTCTACTCAACATGAACTCTTTGTGTCTTCCCCGGATGACCTTACATGACACTATGATTGCTGCTACACCTCGACGAATCTACTCCAACGCACACACATATCACATTAACTCCATTAGTGTCAATTCAGACGGTGAGACATATATTAGTGCTGATGATTTACGGATAAATCTGTGGAATTTGGGTATTGCTGATCAAAGTTTCAATATCGTTGACATTAAGCCTGCAAATATGGAGGAGCTGACAGAAGTTATTACAGCGGCTGAGTTCCATCCACAGAGCTGTAACTTGTTTATGTATTCATCCAGTAAGGGTACAATTAAGCTGGCCGATATGCGTGAAAATGCACTTTGTGATTCACACTCGAAACTATTTGAAGAGTGGATGGATCCTGCACAGCATTCGTTTTTTACTGAAATCACTTCTAGTATTTCAGATGTGAGGTTTTCGCAAGATGGGCGATATATTGTTTCGCGAGACTACATGACAGTGAAGATCTGGGACGTGAATATGGAGCGAGAGCCAGTCAAGACAATTAACATTCATGAGCATATCCGGGACAAGCTGTGTGACACTTATGAGAACGATGCCATCTTTGACAAGTTTGAGGTTGTGTTTTCAGGAGATGGCAAGTCAGTAATGACGGGATCTTATAACAACAACTTTATGATTTACCCCAATGCTGTTGACCAGAAGGCGGAAGAGACTGAGATTGTATTACAAGCAGACAAGAGTGCGTTCAAGGCCAAAAAGGTAGGAATGCCCATGTCGATGGGTATGAAGAATGGCAACAATGGACGGAATAACAATAGAGGGCAAAGTCCTGCGCGAGGCATGAATATGATGAGACGAGATGCTGAGTATGAGACAATTGACTTTAAAAAGAGCATTTTACACTTGAGCTGGCATCCACATGAGAATTCAATTGCCATAGCGGCCACCAATAATGTGAGTATTGATTTACCTGACTGTTTTTTGCCATGTTACTAACTTGATTCCAGCTTTTTGTTTTTTCTACGTTATCTTTTTAGAAAGAGCTGATTATTAATATTCAATGTAATGGTAAATAAATAAAACATCACGTGATTTTACTATTACTAATTACAATTATATTTCTTATTTGACACCATTTTAATCAGCCAATCATGAATCTTGTTCCCTCAACTTTTTCAAATCCTTAAACCATGTTGTTTTCATACTTTGGGGATTAAATGCATAAACTAATATTCACTTATGTCAAAAACTTTGCATATTCTTACCTAATATTTACTCTGTTTACAATACTAAAGCTTACATAACAGGAAACCCACCAGCATTTTGATTTTCCTCTAAGCTCCCTTTCACTTTTTCCACCTCTTTTTTTTTTTCCTCTTCTTCTTCCTCTTCTTCTTTCTCTTTCAACCATTTTTTTCGCAGAGAAACCTGTAGATTTTATTCTGTGTTTACTGCTCCATTTCACATAAAATCACAAATGTTGCGCACTGTTCTACGTCAATCAGTTCGTCGTGCTGGCGTTGCTGCCTCACAAAGAGTCGCTATTGCTTCTGTATGTGTTGAAATTTTACTACATGAAGAAAGCCAATTGTTAACTAGATGAATTTTAGTCCCGTCCTACTTTTATTAGAGGTCTTGCCTCTGCTAAAGCTTCTCCTACTGAAGTTTCTTCCATCCTTGAAGAGCGTATTCGTGGTGTCTCTGGTGAATCTGATCTTAATGAAACTGGTCGTGTTCTCTCTGTTGGGTAAGTTTTCTTCTTTTCATTATTATTATTTCTTATTCTACCATCACAATTGTGTGGTCTTGAAATACGCCATTGTGGTTGGTGGTTGTGCTTTTTCAATTTTCACTTTTTTCTATTCTCGCTTCTGATTGGTCCATGTCAACCTTATCCCCTCCATTATATATAAAAAAAAAACCCCATCTCTCTAACATTTATCTCACAGTGATGGTATTGCTCGTGTCTTTGGTTTGAATAACATTCAAGCTGAAGAGCTCGTTGAGTTCTCTTCAGGTGTTAAGGGTATGGCTCTTAACTTGGAAGCTGGCCAAGTCGGTATTGTGCTTTTCGGTTCTGATAGACTTGTCAAGGAGGGTGAGACTGTCAAGCGTACTGGTTCCATTGTTGACGTTCCTGTCGGACCTGCCATGTTGGGTCGTGTCGTTGATGCTCTTGGTAACCCCATTGATGGTAAGGGACCTATCGAGACCACTGAGAAAATTCGTGCTCAGGTTAAGGCTCCCGGTATTCTTCCCCGTCGCTCTGTCCACGAGCCCATGCAAACTGGTCTCAAGTCTGTCGACTCTCTCGTCCCCATTGGACGTGGTCAGCGTGAGTTGATTATTGGTGATCGTCAAACTGGTAAGACCACCGTTGCTGTTGACACCATTCTTAACCAAAAGAGATGGAACAATGGTTCTGATGAGTCCAAGAAGCTCTACTGTGTCTACGTTGCTGTTGGACAAAAGAGATCTACCGTCGCCCAGCTCGTTCAAACCCTTGAGCAGCACGATGCTCTCAAGTACACCATCATTGTTGCTGCCACCGCTTCCGAGGCCGCTCCCCTTCAATACATTGCTCCCTTCACTGGTTGTGCTCTTGGTGAGTGGTTTAGAGATAACGGCAGACACGCCCTTATCATTTACGACGATTTGTCCAAGCAGGCTGTTGCTTACAGACAAATGTCTCTTCTTTTGAGACGTCCTCCTGGTCGTGAGGCTTACCCTGGTGATGTTTTCTACCTCCACTCTCGTCTCCTCGAGCGTGCCGCCAAGATGTCTGAAAAGTTTGGCTCTGGTTCCCTTACCGCCCTTCCCGTCATTGAGACCCAGGGTGGTGATGTCTCCGCTTACATTCCCACCAACGTTATTTCCATTACCGATGGTCAAATCTTTTTGGAAGCTGAGCTTTTCTACAAGGGTATCCGCCCTGCCATTAACGTCGGTCTTTCCGTCTCCCGTGTCGGTTCCGCTGCTCAGGTCAAGGCCATGAAGCAGGTTGCTGGTTCCCTCAAGCTTTTCTTGGCCCAGTACCGTGAAGTTGCTGCTTTCGCCCAGTTCGGTTCTGATCTTGATGCCTCTACCAAGCAGACTCTGTCTCGTGGTGAGCGTCTTACCCAGATTCTTAAGCAGAAGCAGGCTTCTCCTCTCGGTGCTGAGGAGCAGGTCCCCGTCGTCTTTGCCGGTGTCAACGGTTTCCTCGACAACGTCCCCATTTCTGAGGTCGGCCGATTCGAGTCTGAGTTCCTTGCTCACCTCCGTTCTTCTGAACCTGAGATTCTCGACACCATTGCTGACAAGGGTGAGCTCTCCAAGGAGCTCCTTGCCAAGCTCAAGGATGTTACTGCTTCCTTCTCCGCTGCCTTTAACTAAGATGTAAAATCAAAGTAGGAGAAAAATATTTTGTGTTTCAATTATAAACTACAAAGTCACGTAGATTTTGCTTTTCTGGCAGCATGGAAAGCATCCAGCTCTGGTTTAATCTGAGCATCAATTCTTTCCAAAATATCTTTTCGAATCCCAAACAAACCTGCAACTTCGAAAAGCACAAAAAAAGGAGCCAATACTGCAGCTTGCAGTAGATTATCCAGCAAAGCAGGAGCTCTCTTTTCAAAAACACCATGTCCAATAAACTGAACCAACCAACTCACAACGAAAACAACTGTAGCGACTGTGTTGCAAAAATGAGCATCCTGGCCTACCCATTGAGTCTCCTTTACAGCCAACAAAATCAATCCAGCAAACGAAGGAAGTCCAAACAAAGGATCCAGTAGAGTATAAAACACCCCATAAGCTATTGCGCCTAAAACACCTAGATTTGCGTACTCACCGCCAAAAGATGGGTTTTCGCTAATGAATGGAATTTTCAGGTTGGTAAGTAAACTGCATGAAGTGAACAAAATGAGTGGTACAAATATCATGTGAATGAAAACATTGATGGGGTCTGAATGATATTTGCGGTAAAACGCGAGTTGTGGTTCAAGATCCAAAGCGCCCATTTTTTATTTTATTTTATTGTATATATGTTCTTATTGAGAGAAGGGAAATAGTTGAAGCAAAAAAAAAAAAAAAAATTGGGAT
>JAKTYJ010000134.1:0-17549 GCA_030674515.1 Geotrichum armillariae | reverse complement strand
AACTTGCTCGATTTTTTGCCCTCTCTCACAATTGCTGTTTTCGCTTCTGTTTGTTCTAGTTGCTGATTTAAGGCATATTATCAACTGAAGCCTGATTAGCAGCGGCCTCCAATTGTTTCCGCTTGATACCCTTCAGCTGTGTTCTAATATACGTCAAAAACACAACACCGATCAGAATAGTGGCACTGAGCAACAAGATGTTAATAGGCATGGGGTTGCCTCCAAAGATCTGGTGAGTGGATCTGTCAAGCGTAGCTTGCAAGAGATTGAAAATTCCGGCAATGCAAATAATAACACCGTAAACTCGGCCAAAAGTCTCAAACCCAAAGACCTTTGCAGCGTAGTCAGAGACAGTTGTGTAATAGAACGGTCTGTAGACAACGAGCAAGGAGACGTTGAGGTAGGCAGCCAAAAATGAGTTGGGAATCAGACCGAGGAAACCGATGAGAGAAGTGGTTGATAAAAGAATAGTGAGCACAGTGAAGGTAGAAAAGTTATCCAAAACAAGTCCGATAAAAGGAATGGCAAAGATACCACCAAGAGGTAAAGCAATATCAAAAAACTGGTTTAGAATAACGGCATTTTCATAAGATCCCAGCAAGTAAACGTACTGAGACAAAACTGTGGCTACAAAGTAGTTGATGCGTAGCATCTGGATAGTGGTAAAGATGGCCATAAGGTAGAACCAAGGGGTTTTGAGCTGACCAAACACTGAAACTCCGTGTAGCACACCCCAGACACCAGTATTGCTATCCAGGTTTTTGTTATGATGAGGTTCATGCTTCTTGCCGTCCTGCTTGGTAATAGCAATGGTTCCAGGTGCGTTAGGGTCTTCTGTGTAGTTGGCTGGGATTTCACTTGCAAGCAGACCAGTCGATTCGTTAACAGTAGAAGCTTCACTACTGATCGAGTCACAGCAGTCATCATCATCTGCCTCCATAGCTTCAAGAGCAAGATCGTTAAGCGTCGAGTAAGAATCACGAGGCATAATGAAAATCTGGACTAGCAGGATAAACACGGGAATGGCCAAAAAGTAAGTAAAAAAGTTGGAGAGATGGAATGATCCACCTGACCTTTCATAGGCAATACGGTAGAACAGAAAAACAGCCGAGGAGGCATCAAAGGCTCCAGTAAGTAGAGCCAAGATAAGTCCTGAAGACTGTGGGAATGTGTTTGACAATTGAAAGGACGAAATAAAAGTAAATGGACCACCAACAGCCAAAAATGTGTATCCAACTATGTACCCATCAAATGCTGTGATTAGCCAGGCATTACGGAAGATGAAACAAGCAATAGTAATAAGAAAAGCTCCCACAATACCACAAACGCGGGGTCCAAAAGTGTCGAGAGTAGGTCCCACGACGAGAGCCGTAACATTAGTAAGAACAGCTGCGATTGTGAAAATCATGTTTAGTTTAAGCTCTTGTTTCTGGCAGATTCGCACCCCCTCTGTGATTTCATCGGGGGTGCAGTATTGACTATAGACGCCCTCGGCAACCAGCACGGGTTTTAAGGCTGCAAAACCAAAGGATGGGCCTGCAACGAGGAGACACCAGAAGATGGCACAGCCAACTTGGACAATCCTGAGGCCTCTTGAAACGCGACTATGATGGACCATGCTAAATTGTTAGAAGAAAAAAAAAGTGGGTAAAAGAGAAAAAAGAAGGAGGAGAATTATTTTGGCTTTAAAATAGGATTTTTGTCTTGCTGATTGTGAAATGGTTGGACGATAAGCCTAAAGCAGCACGGAGGATAATTAAAGAAGCAACCAAAATTTAGGTGAATGAAAAATGCAAAATGAAGAAAAAGTTCAAGTTGAAGAAGAAGTAGAAAAGATATTTATACGAAGAAAAAAGAAGAAGAAGAAGAAAGAACTGAATGAAAATCTTTTTATGGGGAAAATTTGATCGTCGAGAGAAAAAAAAAAAATTGAAAAAAACAATGACGGCGATGTCCGCTTTGCAGCCAAACAGAAAGGCTTCAGAGTCCCTGGATCCTATGTCTCAAACTGGTGATGAGGCTTTGATCTTCAGATATTATGGTGAATCTGCTGGAAACAGCATGAAACTGACTAGTTCGATGCTTTTTACTACATGATCTTCACCTTTAAACCTGTCATCTAGTAGGCTTCTAATTCGAACCTGCTAGTGTCTTTAATTAAAGTCGGCGATGGCCTTCAAAAAGGCAAGAAGCGGCGAAGCCTGCTACTGTAACGGACTAGACCTTATACGGATATCCGCTTTATCGATAACCGGCCCTTACACATTGATACCAAAATCTTATTTCATAGTAAAATCAATTCATATACAAATAACTACTTAACGAGTTCGGATAATACCAGCAGCAGCCAACAGATTAATCTTCTTGAGCACCTCTGGGTTCTTCATGTGGTCTCTCAGGGCAGCTGGGTTGCCTTGAGCCTGTTGCAAAATGCTGTTCATAATGGGGTCGTTCAAAATAGCTTGGACCTCGGGGTCCTTGCTAGCACGCTCAAGAGTCTCAGCCTCAGTCTCGTTCTCCTGGCGTTGGAATCGACCGCTCAGTGCCTTTCCGTAGATATCTTCAATCTCACCAGAGTGACGGCCTTCAGTATCGATTGCGCGGGCATCATCTAATGTGTTGATACACTTTTGGAATTCACGCATGGCAAGCTGTGCAGTGGCCTTTCTTGAGTAAGCCTTAAAGAACTTGGAATCTTGAGCAATGGCGGAATCACAGTCCTTGACAACTTCGGGGAATGACATCAACTTCAAGTAAGCAGCTGCACGGTTGGCGTATCCTCGGGGATCCTTAGGAGATCGCTTAATAGCTTCAGTGTAAGCCTTGACAGCCTCAGGCCAGTTAGCCTCCTTGAACTTGGCATTACCAAGCTCACGAGCCTCATCGGCCAGCTCGGGGTTAATGTAAGCATCAGTCTCCTTAATCTTCAGCTCCTTCTCAGCAGCACGCAGCTTGTTCAGGGTATCGGGAGTACGGTGCTCAGTAAGAGCTTTGTTAAAGTACTCAATAGCACCGACAAGGTCGCCCTTCTTTTGACTGGCGTTACCAGCACGCACAAAGGTCTTGGCCAACAGCTTGTAGTCAGCAAAAACTTCACGTCCGTGCTCAATGGCCAGTCGGCAAGTAGCAACAGCAGTATCATAATCACCCTTCTCGTACTCAGCGGCAGCACGGTTATTCAAGTAAGTAATGTCGTTATTCAGCTCCCATGCCTTGTTGTAGCAAGCAATGGCCTCGTCAAACTTACGTTGCTTGTAAAGTGTGTTACCCGCGGCCTTGGAGGCGTCAGCATCGGCCTTAGCCTTCTTCCTCTCTTCCTCCTCAACATCAACCTCCTCTTCCTCAACAACAGGTTCAGGAGACTTGGGTCTGGGGGCAGCCTTGGGCTCGGCTTTAGGAGCTTCCTTGGGAGCCTCAGGCATCTCGGTATCAGCAGCAACACCAGACATGTCAGGCATATCGGTATCAATACCCAGAGCAACAGCAATAGCTTGCATCAATCTGGGGTCCTTAGTGGCAGAGGTCAAAGCAGCCATGGGGTTCTTGCCCACATCCTGCAGCTGAGCCATAAAAGCAGGGTCCTTGAGGAAATCCTTGGTCTTGGGGTTAGATGCAAGTCTTGCAAGAACTTGGGGATCGTTAAACATCTGGCCCATGCCCATATCTGGGGAAGCTCCATCAGCAGCAGCCTCTCTCTCAATAGCCTCGTTCACGCTCTTAAGTCCATTGGCGGCCAAAGCATTTGTCGGGTCCTTCTCAACTGCAGTCTCATAAGCATCCTTGGCTCCTACAAGATCACCTTGTCCGAAGAGAGCAGCACCTTTACGGCCCCAGCCCTTGGCCCATGAAGGGTTGATCTTGACACATTCGTTGGCATCCTCCAGAGCCTTGTCAAAGTCTCTCAGTGAAGCAAATGAGGCGGATCTGTTGGAATATAGCACATGATTAGGAGTCTCCGAGGCCTCGATAGCCTTGGTGAAAAGCTCAATGGCAGCGTCGAATCGCTTGGCCGAAAATGCAGCGTTTCCTTCTGCTTTAAACTGTTCTTTTATTAGCAGATTCGTTTAGACTAACAGAAAAACTTACCTTATCAGCTTCAGACATTTTTATAGATTGGTAAATGTAATTGTTGTTGTTGGTGAAACGAAGAACTTTTTATAGAAGCGAAATGGCAAGTGTTTTTATTTATTTGGTGGTTCGTGAAGGTTCCAGAAGAAACTTCTACGTCACGTGAATATTGGTAATCAGGCCTTGAAAAGCTGGTAATCACCCATGAGAAAGATAAAAGACTTCATTATACGGCTACTTGATTACATTCTTCGCTGCTTTCGAGGCGTGTACCGACTAGGGCGCATGCCAGAGGCCGCTTGTGAGGACTGCTTCATATCTGGGACTTGTAACACTCCCTGGTAAGCAGCCTGCAAAACAGGATACTTTGGCGATGGTTGCATGCCTAGTTCTTTCGGTGTAGTGTCAGACATTACTCGCACCAGCATATTTTGAATCTTGGTTGCCAGTCGTCGCTCTTCTGGGGCAATGATAAACGCTGTAGAATCTGTACGGGATAGTCTCACGCGTTGCATGTTTTGGAGTTCCAGTAAAAGCTTCGATATCAGGGTTTCCTCAGTGTTTGATCGTGCAGCTTCAACTTCGTCCTCGTCAATGAAATGGTCGGGCGCCCATGTTAGCGTACTCAAAAAGTCCAGGTCTTCATTCTCCAAATCCTGTGCTACCTGTGTCGTTTCTAATGATTCTTCCTTCTCTTCTTCCTTCTCAAATGTATCGATGGGCGCGTCGCTGGTCATTTCGGTGTTTACAGTTTCGGCAGATTCCTCCTCTTTCTCGCTCTCCTTCTCTTCACCTTCCTTTTCCTTGACATCGTCAGTCATTTCAGTGTCCACATTTTCTTTAATATCCTTAACCCGTTTTGAAAGAAGCTCTTGAATGGCTTCCGTGCTTTGCATTCTTCTTCGTGCGTACTTTTCAAACCATATACTGTTCACCACGGACTCATCCAGCACCGCATTAGTTTGGTCAACGGTAGGCGCAAAACTCTGATAAACCCCATAGCTCAACCATGTAGGCAGAGGCAATGGGACTCCATTAGGATGAACAAACCCAGTCATAAATTCGGTCGGTGGGATTGCTGGATGTGGCACGGGCGATATCTTTGGTGAAATATATGACATTTGGTACGCAGTAGCAGGGCCGGTGTGTGGAAGACTGCGAGTAGTATTGAACATTTTAGGAATTTGGTAGTCGCGAGAATCTAAACTGGACCGGCCGTTCAATGACGTGAAAAGAGGTCCGTTCTGAGTGAGAATATAAAATGACTCTCCGTATTGTTCTTGAACGTCTGCATATATTTTCTGGAACCCATCTAATGCCTCTGCTTCATATTCGTCCTCTTCATATTCTTCTTCCTCATCTTCGTCGCCCTCTTTCTCCTCGTCGTCACTCTCTTCAGCCACAACAGCAGCAGCCGCTCGTATAGCAGCAGCAGCTGTAGCAGCAGCAATTCCATTCACAACTTCCTGATGTGAGTTGCTAAATCCATTTGTGATCGTCTTGGGTCCGTCGCCTGATAAAATCTGGTCAGGTAAAAGTAAGCTGAATCGAACTCCTTCACGTAGAATAAGGTCGAGCGAAAAGTTGAAAAAATCGGTCAAAGCTTGGTAGTCTTTGCTTCCAATAGGATACTGAGCAATCTGAGTTCTGAACGCGATCTTCAAGTCATTGTAAACAGGGAATAAACTCCTGGTTTTGGCATACAACCCACTCTCGGCTTTCTTTCGTATGCTACTTGTAGCAACCCCATTCTGAGCAGGAAATAAATTGTAATCCTGTATCGACAGGTCTGCAGGGACAGCCTTTACGTCCAATAGCGTTTTTCCTATGGTCGACCTGCCAAAGTTAGCCCTGTTTTCATTTTAACCGTGGTAAAACTTACGATTCTATTAATGAAAATACGTCCTCTACAAGACTTGTGAGCATGTCTGTAATGGCCTGCGATGCGGCAGAGCGTCCTTCTAGAGTCCCAGTTAGTATTGAAAAAAGACAAAAAGTGGAATACATACGACCTGGCATTGTACGCGTCGTTTTTGGCGTAGAAGATCGTAAAGAGGCTTTCGACTTGATACCGTCACGCGAATAAATAATAGTTGAAAAAAACCCCAAATAAATCTGTTCTGAAGCTCCAAATTCAAAGATTTCAAGGATTTCAAGATTTTGGTGTTTAAAGTACAACAAAAAGCATTTTGCGGTGGTGACTTTTAGAGTAATTTTAGTGCACGCATTGCTTAGACAGTTATGCCAGGGCTGGGGTTGAAATATTTGATTTTTCAAATCTCGTATCGGATTTCTTTTCAATCCAATACATCAAGTGTTACAAAAAATGGATGATTCTGACGACGATTATGTAGAAGAGCCTTCGTCAAGGCAGCGAAAGGACGATGATGGAGTACACAAGCGCACGCGACGAAAAGGTGGCGACAAAGCAGTTCGCGGGGGCGGTGGAAGCGTTCAAGATCTTAAGGGTGCAAACGGAGGATACGCATGGGAAGACGAATACCATAGAAGCTGGGATGTGGTCAAGGAAGACGAAGAAGGTAGTTTAGCAGGAGTTGTGGCTGGCATGGTAGAGGCATCAAAGAAACGACGGATTCTGAAATCGGCTGTCCCTTTTCAACGTGGAATCATTCGAAACTTCATTCTAGTTCTTGATATGAGTTTCGCCATGCTGGAAAAGGATTTACTACCTAACAGATATCAATTAATGATTAATTATGCCATTGATTTTGTTTCCGAGTTCTACGATCAAAATCCAATCTCACAGTTAGGAATTATTGGAATGAGAGAAGGTCTAGCGTTACTGATTTCAGATCTACGAGGCAGCCCGCAAGAACATATTGTTGCATTACAAGCTCTCAGAAAACAGGAACCAAAAGGAGATCCATCCTTGCAAAATGCATTGGAAATGGCACGAGGACTGTTATATCATGTTCCTTCACACTGTACGAGGGAAGTTCTCATAATCTTTGGCGCTCTTTACTCTTCTGACCCTGGTGATATCCACGAAAGTATCAAAAACCTTGTCAAAAGCAAAATCAGAGTCAGTGTTATTGGATTAGCAGCACAGGTTGCCGTTTGTCGAGAACTAAGTGTGAAAACGAACTTTGGCGACGACAGTTCGTATGGAGTAATTCTTAACGACGCTCATTTTAAAGATCTTTTGAACGAATCAACAACACCGCTGGCAGTCAATAAACTCTCCACAAGCAGCTCTAGTACACTGGTGGAAATGGGGTTTCCTTCTCGCATATCAGAAACGACTTCAACTCTTTGCTCTTGCCATTCAAACATCACACGTGGAGGCTACATTTGCCCCCGCTGCAATGCTAAAGTCTGTACACTTCCCTCTCAGTGTCCCTGCTGCGACATCACACTTGTTCTATCCACTCATCTTGCCCGCTCCTACCACCATCTTTTTCCGTTAAAACCTTTCGAGGAAGCTCCCCCATCTCTTGCATATCTGTCCACTCACTGCTTTTCCTGTTTAACTCCATTCGCCGCTAATATAGATCATTCTGAAGGCCAAGAACACACTCATCGATTTATCTGCCCAGATTGCAATAATCACTATTGTATTGATTGTGATCTATACTGCCATGAAACTCTACACAACTGCCCAGGCTGCGAAACAAAGTCGATCAAGCCAAAGCCTATGCGAAAGACTCAAACTAGAATAAAATTGACTACAAATTAGATAATTTTGTATACCCTATTCTCATTTATTTATTTTATTGCAAAGTTCATATTTACATCGTAAGACTATTAACCAAATAATTACTTTTGTACAACCCAGTGAACTCCTTCTTTCACTTGAATAACTTTGCGCACCGGCAAATCCCAGCCAACTCCACCAGTTCCAATGGCAGCACCCATTCGAGGAACAACCCAACACTCTCGCTTTGTAGGACTCAGTAACTTAGGTCCATATGGAGCACCTAAAGGCTTAGAGTAGGTGATCAAAGATGACTCCTTAGCAACGTTAACCAATTGAGCAGGAGATATATCAGACAACACCTTCATACGGATCTTTCCTGAAGTTTGACCACTAGGATCAGGAATTTCACCTGATTTCGTGTTTTGGCTAACCTGTAGAGTATTGAAGACCAGGTACTCTGGTGGTACATCTCCAGCCTCCGTGAGTACTGAGCTGGGATGAATGTATACATAGGGATCAAGTTCTTCTCTTGCTTTTGTTCGGTATCGAGATGGGAATAGCGTCATGTATGGGAACGAAATGATGCTGGTTTTCTTTTTCATGGGAGGCAAATCGCTTGAAATAATATCCGCGCGGACCGCAATTTGCTCCAAAAATCCAGCAGAAATCATCTGCTTGATAGCCTTGACCTGTGTAGGAGTAGGAGGTTTCAGCTTGCTTGAAAGCTTGCTGATAGTAGCGTCAACTGCATCAGATTTGGTATTGACAGCAACAATGTGCGACACTTGGCCTCTAAGTTTACGGATTTCCTCCATGACCTTAAATCTCAAGTAATGAGCTTTTGAGAAATCCTCTCGGGTTTTGGTGTAATCATACGCGCACACTGCAGAGAGGAGCTTAAGAGCATCACTCTTGGGGTCCAGTGCAGAGAGTCGAGAATGAACCTTGTGATAATCAGCCCGCAATTTGCGCTTGAACTCCTTCTCCTCCACAGTCTCCTCATCCTCTTCAGGCTCTTCGTAATCATCCTTTTCTTCGTCATTTTGCACCTTTGGACGTTCTATCTTTTGTTCAATGCCCAGCTCGTGCTGGCCAATAAATGGATCTCCAACTGACAATCCAGCAACAATTGCAACAATATAAGGAAGACATTCAAGCTGATCACCAAGAATGAGCATTTTGGCAAATCGAGGACTCAGTGGGAACAAGCTCATGGACTTTCCAAGTGTAGTCAAAAGTTCCTTCTCATCTAGAGCACCCAAATACTTGAGCAAGTTCAATCCCTTTTGCAAACTAGTTCTATCAGGAGGCGTAGGAAACGGGAAATTAACAATTTTATCGATTCCCATTGCCTTCATTGATAAAACAAGACCGTCAATTGGCATGCGCAGAATTTCAGGCCGTGAAAACTTTTCAAAATCTCGCTCATAGACAGCAGACGAAAAAATACGGTAACAATGACCAGGTCCAGTACGTCCAGCACGACCAGATCTTTGCCCAGAACTGGCTTGACTGATCCAGTTAACAGTGAATTGTTGAACACCAGTCTCCTCGTCATAAACACGTTCCTTGGAGCGGCCACAGTCAACGACGTATCGAATACCAGGAATAGTCAAAGAGGTTTCTGCAACGTTAGTTGCAACAATACATAGTCTCGATCCGGCAGGAGGCTCAGCAAACACCTTCATCTGCTCCTTGGTAGGAAGCAGCGAATAAAGCGGCAAGACATGCAGCGGGGCATTGGCGTCCTGACCTTCTTCTAATGTCTCGTCGAAGCCCTCTTCTTCAGCTTCTTCTTCAGCAACGTCAAAGTCATCAACTTCGGCTTCATTGATGTCAATTCCAAAGTCAATATCTTCGACTTCGGTAGTTGTTTCTTTTGAGTTCACACGAATAGACACATCAGTTTCTTTGCTAGGCTGGTTATTTTTGATAGGAAATGCTTTCTTGAGTCGCTTGCACATGGTCGTGATTTCATTTTGGCCAGTGAGGAAAATCAAAATTCCACCTGGAGGAAGTTTTTGGTGAATCTTGCATGTCTTGCGGAACACCTCATCAAGATAGTTGTATGGGGTTTTCTTGTTGAAATGCACAGAGACAGGATATTGACGAGCTTCAACCTTTAACACTGGGGGAGGCACATCAAATAATGTCTTGTTTTCAGTGAAGTCTGATACACGGAGAGTAGCAGACATGATGATGAGTTTCAATGGCTTATGCTTATCTGGATTCTCAGTAGCCATATCACGACGTAGCTTCAGAATACGACTCAATACACCAATGAGAATATCAGTGTTGACGTTACGCTCGTGAGCCTCGTCGATGATAATGGCAGAGTACTTTGTCAATGCAAAATCGTTGCTAAGTTCTCTTAAGAGCACACCATCAGTCATAAACTTGACAGCAGTATCCGCCTTAATATTGGCGTCAAATCGAATTTGGTAACCAACAACATGGCCCTTGTCTCCTAATTCTTCGCCAACACGGTTGGCCATACTTACTGCAGCAACTCTTCGAGGTTGAGTGATACCAATGAGCCCAGGTGTGTCACTGTTAGGACTACCATAACCAGCTTCAAACAAGAATTGAGGAACCTGAGTGGTTTTACCACTACCAGTCTCACCACAGATGACGACGCAATCATTGTTATGAATGGCTTCCATGATTCGCTGTTCTTCAGCTACAACTGGAAGATTTAATCGTGAAGCCTTGACTTTCTCTGAACGCTCGACATTGATGAAATAAGTTTTGCGGTCGTTCTTAATGTGAGCGTTGGCGAAGTCGACGGGGAGAGCCTCTGAATCTTCAGGACGTTCCACAGGAATATAAGTCCCTTCAAACTTGGGAGTTTCAAGAGACATGGGTTCTTCAGCAGTTTGCTTCTTGGCCCATTCGACGAATTCCTGGCCCTTGGACTTTTTAGGTCCCCATTCCATTTCTTCATCTTCACTTTCTTCTTCATCTTCTTCGTCATCTTCATCTTCATCTTCTTCATCCTCATCCTCATCCTCATCCTCATCCTCATCCTCATCCTCATCCTCATCCTCATCCTCATCTCCTTCCTCATCTCCTTCCTCTTCTAATTCATTCGAACTTGCTTCTTTCTCTGCTTTTGTAGTCTTGTCTTCCTTTTCATCAAACCCAGCCCATTCCTCTTCAGAGGCTTCACCAGATTCCTTTTCGTCTTCTTCTTCTTCTTCCTCTTCATTTTCAGAGCCTTCCTCAGAGCCCCCTTCTTCTTCGCTCTCTGATGCTACCTCTTCAGAAGAAGAACTCTCACCATCAATCTCTGCCAAATCGATTCCATGCTTTCTGGCTTTGCTCATGGCAAGCTTCGTTCGCCAGTTGTAGGAGGTCTGTTTGACTTTGGTGACGGTTTCTAAATTGGAAAATCCAAAACCTGTCCCAATTGGTGCTCGGGGCCGATGGTCAATAAATGCAGATGTTCTAGGCTCGTCATTGTCGGACTCGTCTTCAATACGGGTATAACTTGGCTTTGAAAAAACTTTTTTCATTTCTTCGTCATCTTCCCAGTTCTTAACCTCGTGCTCTTCGTACAAAATCTTTTTCGTGTCATCGTTTCCACGGCCAGTCTGCTCAAGAAGTAAAGCTTCTTCATATCTTTGTCGCTTAGTTTCTCCTCCAGCACCTAGCTCTTTCATACTCTTTAAAAAGCTAGTGTCAATTCTAGAATCTGATAACTTTTCCAATTTGTATTTCTTTTCTTCTTTTTTCACTTGTTTTTCCTATAGTAATTGTTAGTTCAAGATACGCAGTGATCTAAAAAATTTCAACTCACAATGTACTTTTCAAGTCTTTTACGCTTGGTTCTAGACATTGGAGCTTCTGGAGGTGGACGAAGAGATTCCTCTAGCTTCCTTTTCCGATCCTGCTTTTCTTCTGTCGTCCTGGGCATCAAAATCTCAGCATTGGGGTTGAATTCTTCTTCTTTTTCTTCCTGTCGAGTCTCATCATCCTCAACAGCCTCTCGTCCGTCATTCTCGTCAACACGAAAGCTTTTGTTTCTTGCCCGTCGCAGTTTTTCCTGCTTGGCAACCATGCCAGAGCGGGCCTTCTCGTTAAATCTCTTTTTATATTTTGCCATTATTTCGAGATGGGCTTCTAGAGTCTTTGATCTAGATTTCGGACTGAAAAAAATTCAAAAAAAATCCATAAAAAACTTTTGGGACCAGAAGTTGGGAGTTTCACAACCCTTGCCTGGACCCTTACCCAGGCCACTTTTGTGATACACGACCTGACTAGACTTGTGAACTGTTAACAGTGAACCTCAGGTCGGATGGAAATTAAAATTTAAGATGTGATTAAAATACTAATATTAGCTATGGTAAATTAGTGCAGGTTTTGTTACTATATACTGATCAAAGTGTTTTGTAGGCGTCTCGTTTAAAGCTTTTTGATCCTAGCCATCTCAGCTATGGTATATTCAAAACTGTACCAACATTGAACAAAAAATTATAAAATCAAATTAAAACTGTGCTTAAATACATGAATTAGGTACTGCAACTTAAGACATTTTGACAGTACTAACCAAAGGTTTCAGAGTATAAGAGTATATTCTTTCAAGATCTGAATGCTTTGATAGCTCTGTGAGTATCAAACACTTGACCAACCATAAATAACCAAATTATAATTATTCAGTATTAATCTAGGGTTTCTTGACAGTCTAAACATTTATCATCATTTAAAAATATGTCAAAACTTATATGGTTGCAATTCATGCCATCCATAGTTAAAAAAAAAAGACTTTCCAAAAAGCTGGAAACTTTTAATAAATGTACAATTTAAAAAATGTATGACAGGTTAGTACATTTATTTGATTTGATGCTGGTTTTTGATTTTAAATGATTGATTTGATTTTCTCCTAGTAGAAAATACTGCTATCTGTATATTTAGAGTCTTCCCAAAATTTTTGAATAAGAGATGACACAAAATGTTCAAAGGTTCAATCAAGAGATAATCGAGATTTAGTACTAAACAGTTCTTAAGGGTTTGAGATATTATGTTGATGTTGTGGCAATATTCTACCATACTTTTTTTTCGCCATGTTCTCTTGTCCACATTTCACAATCTCATTTGATTTTGTGCCCCCTGTTTCTATTACTAAATGGCCTGTTACAAACAAAGTCGGAAAAAAGCTTCAAGAAATTGCGTGACCAAATGGGGGAAGGAGGAGTGATGCCAGTAAGAAAGTTGGCAGTAGGATTGGCAAGATTCAGAGCGGAACTCCATTAAAACAATAAGAGATGTGATTATATGGAAGTAGAAGATAAAGAATACTATAAAAGAATAATTTTTTTGTTGCAAAAAAGTGTTGTCAAAGAATTGTCTAACAATTATACATCAGAATGAACTCTGTAAAATGGAGAAGTGACTTTGCAAGTTACTTTTGAGTAAGCACTACAAAAAATGGCAAAATTTAAATGAATGGAATTTTATTTTAAATAAACAACATTGCTAATACGCAAAAAGAATTTTTTAGTAAATGATAAACAATATTTAGTTGACCATTATGATGAGAATAGTTCAGACTCCGAAATTTTTGCTGGGTGCTCAAATCTTTTACCGAACCTAGAAACCTTTTTCTTATCCGTAGACTGAACTGAGCATCCAAGAATGAATTTAGAGCTTTTAAGTCTAATATTTTAATAGTTTTCCACAACTGCACCAAAATTAAAAGATTTCATCTGGAATGGGCAGAATCATTAGAGTTGAAAGAAATGAAGCAGTATAGTTAAAAAATCTAGGCAAGACTTTGTGTATGTAAGTCAGATTGCAATGAAAAAAAAAAAATATTAATCTGATGTTTAGTGCTCGTATTAAATTATAGAAGATTGTTGATCTAACATTAAATATTCTCTGTTTCATGGGATTTCATATAGAGTAATGCCAAATGCTTATTAAAAAAAATGAGGCTGTGTGTTTTCATTAACTGCAAGTGCTGTTATTAGGTACTAGATAACACTCTAGTAGTATTACACATATATACAAGATGAACGATTTAATACTCAGCTCTTCTTAGCTGTAAACAGTCTTGTTTTTAAGTATTAAAGATTAGAGTCTTTATTTTTGGCAGTTGACAGATTCTACCAAACTGGAATATAAAAATTCCGAACTCACACGTTACTGTTGCATGCTCTCTAAGTTTCGATGAAGTGCTTGATTTAGTGATCCGGACTAGAAGTGGTCCATATTGCTGACGGAAGAAGAGGGAATTTAATTTTGCACTTGTTTGATTGTCACGTTTACTCTCAAGTGTATTTTGTAGTTCTCCGTTTTCTGCTTCAGTAAGGGAGACGTTTAGTAATAATTGAAGTTTAAATGATATTAAGAAATCTCTGTGCAATATAATCGAATTGAAAACTGTTTTTCTGTGATTGAGCCACGAATCAATATATATTTTTTCGACTTTTTTGCACTAAACTTTTCCCCAGCCTAGAACAACTTTTCAAAATATCATCAGTTTTTTCAACTTTATAATTAATCAATAAAGTGAAATTCAACCATTAAATCTCATCAATTGAAATTGCCTGATTTGACTTGTGTTGAAGAATACTTTCAGAAATTGATTCCACAGTTTTTTATTTATGCTTCTGGACTTATCATGTTATAAGTGTTAGTTGAGATAGGTTGTCTAATCGTGTGCACTGTACATGATGTATAGGCGTATGAAATTTATGTGCTCGAAAGTATATGTAAAATTTGCAATACTCTATCAATTCAAGTATTAATGTATCTCTATATTAAAATAGTTGATTTATTACTTTGCCTAGGGTCAAATTCTCCAATAATGAGCTGATTAATTAAGCTATATTTGTAACACAGCGTAAGTTCACATTTAAATTCATTATTAACCAATCAACTGCGATGTGGAGTTCATTATTAACCAAATGCTAAACTGTAATAATCTTTAAGCGTGTTATTCATTATTCTCGGTTATGGAAAGATCTATATACTACTTGAAAAAACTTCGATCTTAATGATATTAATGCCGACTCCAAATGTTAAGTTTACCACGATCAAAAAATAACTTGAAATAAAAATGAATAGGACAAAAACAATAGCGACACTTGGTTTCGATCCAAGGACCCCGGGGTTATGAGCCCCGTGCGCTTCCTCTGCGCCATGTCGCTAATAGTTGTTACAAACTGAATCAGTCTTAATTGAGAGCAGGGCGATGAAATACAAGCAACGTAGGAGCAAAATAGGAACGACGCAGTTAGCGTAGGAAACGTAGGAAACAGACCTAGAAACAATAGCAGGAAATAGTTTGGCAGCTCGAGTATAATTATAACTAGATGGCAGCAAACGGCACACAGATAATTTGTACAGGAACACGGAGTGGCCGGACGTCCAACGACGGGGCTGATTGAGTGATAGTCAATTCGAGTTCATAATAGTTAATTCAATGGAAAGTAAAAATTTTTATATGCTCAAGAATTGAGTAAAAAAAAAGAAAAAAGAATAATCAAGTTTAAATAGTTTTCAAATAAATTCAATTTAACAATATAAGAGTCCAAAGTTCATGATTCAGTCTAATAAAAGATAGATAAAATATTCTAAAGCAGAGTAGGAAGTTAGTTGCTGAGATAACGGCTTGTGTTTGTGACACATAAAATCAGGTGGGAATTTCTAGGAATCTGGGCTCAATTTCTTACATGTTGATTTATAGTATAAAACCAAATTAATATCTGGCAAGGTCAGTGTAAGTCAGTCATTAGAGAATTGGTATGGAAGTTGTCATGGCAATCTAACAGGGAAACTGGTGATCTGAATTGAAGCAGTTTGTCTAAGCATGGCAAAAACTAGCTCACAGGCTAAGCCCAGTATCCATAGAGCATTATATTTAAATACTTAGAATAGTATACTGAAAATGTCTCGTTCTTAATTACTGAACCAAGTAATTAAATCACTGGATATATCAACAAAGAATTAGTGAAATCTGTATTTTCTTCTTTCTTTTTCTCATATTTTTTTAATCTTTTATTCGGGGGTTTTAATCAATAAGTAAACAATTTCAATGTTACTTTCGTTTTATGAGTAAATCAAGCAAAGAAAAGTGAGATATTATAATTATTTCACGACCAGACGAGTTGAATTGCAATTTTCCCAAGCTTCCTGTCTCCCAATTGTTTCAAAAAATTTAAAAGCATATATTCAAGATGTAGATATATGTGTGAATTTTGCTTTTGAATTTACTTGTTAGCCCAATTCAAAAAGGGAATCGTTCGTGAGCATAGGGAGCTTTTATTCCTAGGCAAAGGAAGTGTCTGTCCAAAATTCAAAATGTATATCTTTTCATAATACATTAATTCAAGTTTTGGGAAACATAAATCCTCTTTCTACGACTGAATGTTTATGGAAAATATCAGGTAAGTGATGGGTTTACGGTTTGAAAACATGTCAATACTGGAACTCTGTTGACTTGAGTTAGAATTAGATTAACCTTGTCTATAAAGAGTATTGCTTTGTACTTGCAGATCTCACTTTGAAAATCGTTCACGATTTCTGAGCTCCTGAAATGCTTGATATGTTATTGGAAATAGATTTCACAAAAAAAAATTGATATATCAAAAAGTAACTTCCTTGCCAGGGGTCGAACCTGGAATCTTTCGCTGTGACCAATCTTACGTTTCTGAAGAAATCGTAGGCGAACGCCTTGCCATTGGGCCACAAGGAATAGTGGTATGGAAATAAAAATAGTGTGGTTGACGAAATCTAATTTGACAAGTAATGATGCACATTCAAGAAACACTCGAATTACTTGCAAATTAAAGCATTCACATAAAATGATGCTTTAAGAAAATGCATAGTAGCATAACTAGAATGTTAGAACTGTTATAAATGGAATGCAATCTAGTTAAAGGCAGGCACCTCATCTCATTTAATGACTATAATACGGCTGCTTCAATAGTAATTATGCCAGCTTTAGTATACGAAAGATTCTCAAGGCTAACCTTTAAAAAACCAGCTTAAGTAGTGGGCCTTGTTCAAATTTTTAAAATACTAGAACAACTGTGATCTGTTAAACATTTGTACGTGTAAGTGAGGGTGTAAAGTCCGGCTTAAATTGACAGAAAATGTTGTATGTTAACAGACAATAGAGCAGTTTACGATTGTGGGCGTGAATATTTAAATAAATTCTGTATGACCGAATGTCAGCGCTCAAATTTGTTCATTAAACGCAGATGGGCACTTGAGATTAAGCAGATATTTGAGCATTCGGTATCTAAAGATTCAAATGTTTAAAGCAGTATTGAGCAAAGAATTTGGTGACATCGAGCAAACTAGAAGAGGGTAATAAGTAGAAGTTTCGAATGTTTCCCCATAACCAAAGGCTTCAACATTTGTGACAGTAATACTAGCAAAATCTGTAACAGAAACTTGACCATTTGATGTCTAGAAATGAATAATCTGGTTATAAACCTGTAACCAATTTTTTTCCTGCTTGAAAAGCTGAAGAATTGGTATAAAAATCATGAATAACGAGTTCTGAATGACTTACAGCAATTTTTGACCATTTGATTCTAGGCGGCTCGTTCAGTTTTGGTCCGAACCATAAGAGATTTATAACCGTGCCAACATTGAACGGAAATCCATAAAATAACACCGGTACATTACTAGACAATTGGCCGGACACAGTCAATATGGTAACGATGATACTGTCCATAATTTTGAAGGCTTTCTAAAAAGTTGAAAATGAGTTGACAAAAGTATTTAAAACCCAACCGTTAATTGAGATCTAATTGTCTATATCCTTTGAAAATCTTTTCATGTCTATAGACCGAACCAAGTACTCTACAAA
>JAKTYJ010000133.1:0-17578 GCA_030674515.1 Geotrichum armillariae | reverse complement strand
CTGGGAACATGGCAAATCCGCTTTCTACGTCTTTTCTTCCTGCCAATGCGTCGCCTGGAAATTCAAGATTGCACTATAATCCTCATTCTAGTCCCCGTCTGCAAACAGGGGTTTCTTCGCACGATTCAATGAACAATCCGCCTCATCTACCATATTCACCCATTACTTCTAGTAGTCCCGTAGCGCCTAAAAGCAACACATATACTCCTCAAGGTACACCTTCCGCTAGACATTCCCCTGGCCGAGAACACAGACCCCCGCCGTTACCTTTATCTTTGCAGCCACCTTCAGATCAACGCAATCGGTCCAGTGAATCCACTTCTCCTACCAGACAGGCAAAGCCCACAATCTCGTTGCAGACGCAAACCGCTCGCCCATACCTCACGCAGTCGATCTCTGCTCCTTCATTTAGACAGATTAGGAGCAAATCAGAATTGAATCCGCATACCAACGCTCACCCCAAATATCGTCGTGCGCTCCCTGAAGGAGGCTCTCTTAGTCCGCTTGAAGCACTCACGAAACAACTGCCTACGACATATCATATTTGTAATCCAGCTTTCAACTTTCAGTCATCGAAAAACCCGCGTCGTATTCTCACCAAGCCCGGTGAGGGTAAACTGAATAATGGATTTGACAATGCAGACAGCGATTATATTTTATATGTTAACGATATACTAGGCGTTGACGAGCAAAGACGGTATCTTGTATTAGATATACTTGGCCAGGGTACATTTGGGCAAGTTGTGAAATGCCAAAACATGATTACGAAGGAAATTTCAGCAGTAAAGGTAATCAAGAACAAACCTGCGTATCTGAAGCAGAGTATGATGGAGGTGACAATCTTGGATCATTTAAACGATAAAGTGGATCCCAACAATGAGCACAATCTCTTACGTTTGAAAGATCGGTTCATGCACAAATCGCACTTGTGCTTGGTTTTTGAAATCCTGAGTAGTAACCTCTATGAGTTGATAAAACGCAACAATTTCCGTGGTCTCAGTATAAACCTAGTGAGAGTATTTGCGCAACAGTTGTTGGATTCTCTGAAAGTGTTGAAGGATGCTAAATTGATTCATTGTGATTTGAAACCAGAGAATATTTTACTCAAAAGTTTGGATTCCCCTGTGATTAAAGTCATTGATTTCGGGTCTGCGTGTCATGAGCTACACACCGTGTATACGTATATCCAATCGCGCTTTTACCGGTCTCCTGAGGTTTTGTTAGGCTTGCCTTATACGACGTCGATTGATATGTGGTCTCTTGGATGCATTGTTGCGGAGTTATTCTTGGGTCTTCCTATCTTTCCAGGTACCTCTGAATATAACCAGTTGTCACGCATCTCGGATACGCTAGGCACGCCTCCTAACTGGATGATTGAGATGGGCAAGACTAGTGCGCAGTTCCTTGAAAAGGTTGTAGACGATTATGGTCAAAAACACTATCGTCTTAAATCGCGCGAGAAATTCTCTGCCGAAACTAAAACCGACGAGCAACCCAGCAAGCAGTATTTCCCGTCTACGAAATTGAATGAAATCATCATGAACTATCCGTTACCTAAACCCAATATGAAGCAACCTGAAATAGACCGCGAAATTCAAAACAGGGAGTCTTTTGTGGATTTCGTGTCGGGGTTGCTTAATATGAACCCGTTTGAACGATGGACACCTCATCAAGCAGCAATGCATCCCTTTATTACAGAGAGTAAGTTTAGTTCCCCGTTTGTTCCGAGTTTGGTGATGAAGGATAAGAGGTCTAGACCTGATCAATCGAGATATCAGCAACCTCAGCAACCTCAACCCCATCAACAGTCACAACAGCAGCCGCGAGTTAAGGTTGAACAACCAAAGCAAAAGCAGCATAACTCTTACTACGGCAACAACGGGGCACCTCAGCTCCAATCAAGTCCAAGCAAGCCCTCCTACGGCACAGTTGGTGGCGGCTTAGAACCACCACCAAGCAACCAACAATTGAACTCTGGTTGGTCTACAAGACGACAACGAGCTTCTACGATTGGCAATATGGTACCTATCCCACCACCTATCCAACGCGCGACTGCATTGATGAATCCTCAACAACCCATCAGAGCACAACCCAGTCCTGCGTATATTCCCCCACCTGAATTGGTCAATGGACACCAACAAACGCAGCAAGGTGGTAATAGTAACAATAGGTCACGGCGTGCGAATGACAATGGTAGACATGCCAATGGCAGTGGAGATGTGGTGAGACATTTGGAAGATGGTCTAAATGTTTACTGGAGTTAGATTAGTATATTATTTAAATAAAAAAAAGATTTTATTTAGTAGCAAAACGATATAAGAAACCTGAATATAGAGATGGAGGATTCTGGGGTATCTTAATAGGGTTAGGTCATCAATTACCTTGTGTTCATAGGGGAGCTGAGCGATGCTTGTGTTTTTGTTTTTCAACTTAATTCTCTTGTCATTGACTTTATTTTCTACTAGCACCCATTCTATTCTCTTTTTATTTGTGCAATACTTCCTTCTAAATTGTATTCAAATGGCAGGAGGACCTAATTCCAGCAAAGACCAAACTCGCAAACGTATGTTTCACTTGAAGGAGGCCCAAGTTTACGAAGGCAAATGCTAACTATCAGAAATACAAATAGTTCTCTACGGAGCCATTGTACACGGACAATCCTCAGTACTTTCCGAATACAATGTTGACGCTTCAGGCGTTGCCAAAGAGCTGAGCAAAGTTATCCTAGAGCAAATCGCGCTTTCAGACGACAAGAAACTAAGTTTCGTCCATGGAAACCATTCAATACACTACATCACCCGAGCCCGGGATATTCCCTCCAGTGCACCGCTGGGGTTGACCTATATTGTAGTAATGCGGAACGAGCCCGGCTTAGACGCCGATGGCGGTCGCCGAATTCCGTTTCTGTTCTTGATGGACCTTGAAAGTATATTTCGCAGCAAATACCTTGGGCAAGCAGTTGGAGGGTCGGTTGAAGCTCTGCGTGGCGTACCTGGTCTTGACAAGGATTTACAGGATCTCCTTGACAGGGCGGACCGCGGTGAAAACGACGTGTCGGGACTTGCACGACAGGAGATTGAACAGGTCAAGACCATCATGATTGAGAATGTGGAGCGCGTACTGGAGAGAGGAGAGAGGATTAATCTGTTGGTTTCGAAAACAGATCGGATGAATAATAATGCGGTCGAGTTTAGGAAAAGATCGAATGCTGTTAAGCAGGCCATGTGGTGGGCTAATATCAAGTATGTTTTACTACTGGTGATCTAGTTTAAGGCTAACATTTTCGTGATAGGTTCAAGATCATTGTAGGTCTCTCAATTTTTTTTTTGATATATCTGTTAATGGGTGTGCTCTGTGGGCTTCCTGGTAAGTTTATCTGAAGGCTATTCTTGTAATACTCGAAGTACTAACGTTATAGGCCTCTCGCAGTGTCTGGCATGAGACCACGATATTTCATATTTGCATATAATTCCTTCTTGTTTTACTAGTTTTATTCTTTTTTAACTTATTCAGTTTTCAACCTTTCATGTTTAATTTTTTAACGCGTTTTCTATTTTGATTTTTTTTCCACTTCCATTTCTTCACAAGCACGACCACCATACACAATCACAATGCCGCCAAAAGGATGGAGAAAATACCCTGACGGGTTTAAACCTGCCAACGCAGCTGGAACTCCTATTAAGGAGAAAGATACATTTAGTCTCGATGTAAGTTTGATCTGAGAGAGCTGAGTAAGATGACCTTGTTACTGACTTTTGACGCGATTAGGACTTGCTATTTGCTAAATCAACTGTTTTGAACCTTGCTAAAGATATGCTACCTGACGGTGTCACTGTTCCCAAAGATGGTCAATTGGCTGTTACAAGGAGTGCGAGTGTATTCGTGAGCTACTTGGCATTAGAGTAAGTTGACTCCTTCTGTATCTACCCCAGTAAACTATGTTGAAGCTAATGGTTTTAAGGGCCAACAATATTGCAAGCGATGCTTCGAGAAAAACTATCATGCCTAGTGATGTGTTTAAAGCACTAGAAAATATCGATTTAGCTGTCTTTTTGCCAAAAGTAAGATCTGAACTAGCTGGTAAGTACCTCTTTTAACATCTCTTCAGAACTTCCTTAACTGATACCTTGACTTATAGAATTTGAAGCACATACGGCAGCTCGCAAAGCAAACCAAAAACTCCGTCAAGACAAAGGTCGTCCTATTGAAGAAGACGAGCAGGATATTGATGATGATGAGATCATTATAGTAGACCCTGCTGAACGAGCAGAAGCAGAAGCTGCTGCTGCTCTTGCTTTAGACGCAGACAGTGATGATGATGAAAATCAACTGCAAAAGAGTAAAAGGCGCAGAGGTTCTGACGCGGGTGGTTTTGACGATTCACCTGCTCCAATTTCAACAGCGCTAAAACAGAGGGGTCGAAAGAAGAAAGTTCAACAGCAGCTGGACGCTGAACAGCAATCTCCCAGCCGTTCTGGTCGGAAAACAAACGATGCAGAAGCGAATTCAAATGCAGCTGATAAAGCCCAAATCGACATTGACCAAGATGAAGATGACGACGATGAAGACGCTTATCAAGATATCAATGATGGTGTGGATGAAGAGGAAGAGGAAGAAGAAGATAGTGATATTGAAGAAACTGATGGAAGACGGGTTATTAGTGGAATGCCCGAGGAGAAAGAATTAGAAGGAGATGAAGGAGAAGACAATGAAGAGGTTTCTAAAAAGGGCAGTAATGATGAAGAAGACGATGATGAGCATGAAGATGAGCGATTGAATGCTAGGAGATAAGAGATAAGAGAAGGATGTTAGTGATTTGAGTTAGTGACTTGACCAGATGTAATATGCTTGGCAGTTACTCCGAGTATAAACTATGAAGAGGCTATTGAAATTTTATCTCAAGGCCACGTTAGTAAACAATAGCTTTTAGGATAACTTGCTCTTAGGTCTAATATATGGATATATTTACATTAAATACGCACAGGCAATTATTTTAAATTGTCTTTTTATTACTATTTTTTTGAAAAGAGCATTTACAGGTTTGTTCTTTTGGTCCATATCCAACAAATTGGCATAAGGTAGATCAGGTAAGTTAGGCCTACTTGAGCTTGAATATGAAATTTCAGCATCTATTCAAGACTTGGTCTATTTGGCAAAAAACATGGAACATTTAGAAAAGCAATCCTGCGTTTAGAAACGCTACCTTTCTGAGATGTTGACAAATATTTGCGAAATATTGATCAAACTAACACGAGATGGATATGAAGACTACATTTGTAACTAACTGTCAAACCAGTCTTACAAACAAGTCAATTCTCCAGGTTGGGAAACTATCAGGTATATGAGCGAAATAGCTAGAGGCAATTTTGACGATGCCAACGCAAACATTTTTGGATACAAAAGCCCGAGGATATAAACTTTTCTAACAGTTTTCATATTATTGGAGATTATTCCTAGCGCGTTTGTAAGCTCCGACATGTTTCGCGAATTTTGAATTTTTAATGGACGAAGGCAGACTCGAATTTGTAAAGCGCACGGCTTGTAAGCTGATATAAGCAAGTGTAGGGAATTAAAATCCACCCTCTTTTGCAGTTTGAGTCGTTTGCTCAACGTTGCTCTTCACAAAAATGAGTTCACTAGAAACACTTCCCATAGAATTGCTTTGGAATATTTGTGATTCAATTGTTTTATTTAATGAATACTTGCATTCAAATTGTTTATTGGACTTGATGTCAACAAGTTCAACCCTCCACCAAAGAATTGGCATCTTGATGGCCTGGCGCAATGTAAAGCTTTCAAGCGTATATTTTAAAACAAATTGTTTTACACCTGCTATTTTTCAAAATATTTACAGAAATGGTGAGAAGAAGCGTTACTTGTGTTTTCGATTCCCATTGAATGAAAGGAGAAGAGCCGGGATTTTGCAAATGGTTGAACCGGTTTTTTCAAGATTAGGTCGCTATATTGAAACTTTGTATCTGGAACTTGGATCCCACGGACATTTTGGAGATGAAATGCGACGCGACTTGGAATTGCATTGCTCATTTTTAGATCAAGTCAAACCTGAGATATTGCCTTCACTAAAGGATTTC
Source organism: Geotrichum armillariae (assembly GCA_030674515.1). Classification (NCBI taxonomy): domain Eukaryota; kingdom Fungi; phylum Ascomycota; class Dipodascomycetes; order Dipodascales; family Dipodascaceae; genus Geotrichum; species Geotrichum armillariae. Next base: position 11,486 of record JAKTYJ010000133.1, on the reverse strand, counting down.
CATCTCTGTATGCTTGGTAGTATCTCGAAACATGATAAGCAAAACAGAGAGAGTAGCCGTCAAGTACAGTTGAGTATATCAGAAACTCTTGCAACATTGTTTGAATCATACAATAGATTTGGCCAATCTTTGCATTTGTTTGACAAACCTCCAAAACTTTATCTTGAGACAAGAAACATGCCAATTGATTTCCTTGAATCAATTGGCATACTTCCACATGTCAAAACCTGGAAGTTCATTCACAGAAACGCTCAAGCAGAAAAACTCTCTAAACTCCAAGAAATGAAACATTTAGAGGTTCTTCAACTACGGCACTTTAACCCGCGTGAATTCGACCGAGGAGAAATTGACTGTACAATCCATGAAGACAGTGTTTTTGCTTCAAAAATCCTACATTATAAGGACGTTCTTTTTTCCAATTTAAAGGTTTTGGATCTTGGAAACGTTGTGGGATTTCCCGAGAATGATTTCCAATGGTTTCCAAAAAGTGTTGAGGAGTTTGCCTGTTGTTATGAGTTTCTTATTTTACTACGTCCTAAGCTCGATATTGATAGGGAAATATTCAATCGTGTTTTTAAACTGTCAATTTTTCTTCTTGAAAACAAGCAAAGTGAAAGAGGATGGGATGTTGGAGCTATGGAGGAACTTTGGACATTACCCTTTTTTAACTTGCAACAGGTTTATATTAAAGGAAAACTTCTTCAAAGCCTTAGCCAAGATAATACAAACACAATCATGACGGTAATTATGAGAATGTTGCAAGAAAATTGCTTGGAAACATTCTCCGTTGACTACTTGACTCCCGGTATGGAGTTGGACTTGTATCCAATGCTCAAAAGTTTAAAGACTCTGGAAATATTTTCTCATGCAGTAATTCTTGATAATGATGGAGATGTTCCCACATTGTTGAGCAATATTCTAAGTGAAAAGCTGCCCAAAATGAAAAGCATTTGTCTTCCCTGTCAAATGGATGAGATTTCTTTTTCTCTATTGCGAGATATTGCATTGTCTAAAGATTATGAATCCCTGGAGTACATTGTAGCCAAAGAATATCGGTACTGGCAGCTTGATTTTTTAAAAAGAAGCCGTATACCTTTAAGATCCTCATGGCCCCTTCAATTGCCTGATTTCAATGAATCTCAATTTACTCTTAATGATTTTCGTTTTTCCGCCAACACGGCTTATTTTGGAAAAAGAAGCAAAGGCGTGGAAAGCTCACCGGTCACATGCACCTTCCGCGAATGGCGCAGTTTCTTGATTGATATTAACATATTACGTGGTTTGTTAAAAAGAACCCAAGTCGCTATTTCCAACTAGTCTTCATCTCTAGAAGATTTTAGAAATGAGCATATGTAAGCTGTTTGGTTTCCACTTTATTTAACCTCCAACACCATCAGTTGAGAATTTTATGCCAACCAGCTTAACAAGACTGTAAATTAATCACAACATATTTAATTTTATTTTATTTAGAAAGTTATATCATCATTGGCCATTTCATTGCTGAACATGTAACTTGCGGGAACAGACATTTCTCCTTCAGCAGGAGTCACCTTTTTTTCTTTTGCGAGTAATGGGTCTACCAGCAGAGGATTTTAAGATGGAGATTTTTTATACTTTTGAGCAATGTTGAATTTACTGATTTCAATTGTTTTTTTCAAATATTTTTTTCATGATTCCAAGTGTTTGGATGTCTTTTTTGAGAGACAAAGTTTTTGGACCTCACATAGTCATCAGCTCAATATTCAGGTTTAATAAGCATTTGCTACATCTACATGCGTTCCTGAACCTGTAGAAATCAATGGTGATACTTTTAAAGATATTGGAAAAGAATATTCAACTGCTCTCCATCTACTGACCGACTCTCAAGACAAGAATTAGGAGGCATGAAAAGCACAAAGATGACATTCTTGTGACACTCAGTAATAATTTTTTTTCATTCTATGGTAATTTTGGGCTGTCTAGAAGCAGAAATCTGGGGAGGGATTGCGCATGGCCTTTGAAGATGTATTTCAACCACTCTGCAAGACTATTTTCCCCCACAAGTCCATCTATTTAAGCTGAGAATCTCCATCCAGCGTTTGTATCTGTCCTAAATCACTGTTCTTGTAAGTTGGCTCTCTTAAAATCACTCACTGAAAAACAATACCAAAGTCTTCAAGTGGTTGTACAATTCGCTATGAACCATTCAAACATTGAATTTTGTTGCTTACTTGGTTCCTCGAGTTTGTGATACAATCCCAAAATGGATTCTTCTCTGGCTTCTAGAATTCTGTATAGTGTATGATCAGCTAATCGGCTAAAAACCGGCATATCACGTGTCGAAACAGCAAGCCAAAATCTTTGCCTATGGAATTGAAGCAGCAATCATTTTTTTTTCAAAAACATCATGCCAGTTTGTAAATAGACCATTGTGTGTTTCAATTCATATATAAATATTATGAGAGACAAGTTAAAGAGAATATTCATTCAATTGCATCAATTACAATTTTTAATGAAACTCAACTCCACTTGAAGCAGCAGCATCGGCAGCAGCTTCAACCTGTTCCCTCAAAAAAGCAGAAGGAACAGCAGCACCATCATGGGTTTGAAAAGGAGATTCAATAGGCTTACTACTCTGAAGCACAGATGGAATACTAGTAGTGCTAACTACTGGCACAGCAACAACGGGTACAGCAACGCCGACATCACCTTTGATACCCAATACCTTGACGGAAAAAGGTCTTACCAAGTTCTCATAAATAAACTGGGAGCCACCATATTGAGGGAGACCAATGTACAAGAAAAAGACAGTTTTGAAGAGCCAGTAGAATGGGATCCAGTAGAGAATAGCGTTGCTCCAGAATTCAATCACAGAAAAGGCTGCGAAAACGACCCAGTAGGTTAGAAAATGGGTGTCATCTTTAGTAGATTTGGATTCAAGAGCGATGAGAGAGTAATATCCAGGGATTACTAGGGATGCAATATTGGCAAAGAGTTGGCCAATGCCTCCAAAGTTGAAAAAGACAAAGATAAAGTAGACAAACAGGAAACCAATGACACCGTAGGTCTTGGGAACTCCAGATTGAGATTCAAGTTTCTTGAGAGCTGGATATTTGTTCAATTCCTAGAGACTTGTTAGTATTGAAGGCAATAATGAGCACGCGAGCAATCAAAGATTGAAACATACCTTATCAATGGATTGAAGATGAATATTGGCTTTAGCTTGAAGGTCAGTAGCAAACGACGACATTTTTAATAAAAGAGATGAATATCGAAAACAATATATATATATATATATACATATATAAAAGAAGAAGAAGAAGAAGAGAAAAGAAAAAGAGAAGAAAAAAAGTTAAATAAAAAAAATAAAAAATAAAAATATTATTCAACCTAAAGACGCCATTAGGACTACAGTCACCACACACAAAATACTTAAACGAACGCATCAGAGAACTTTAATACCAAACACCATACAGCAACTCCACAGAACCCCAAAGTCTCCAAATTGTTGAATCTCATACCGTGTCATCTTTGCCTCGTTTTTGACTTGGAACTCGTCTGAGGTTCAAGCAACGATAAAAGTTACCCTGACTCCAAGAAATTTCACATGGTACATGAAACTCTCCTACAAAAGTTTACTATGGGAAACAAATCTATTCATTAAAACTCCTGGAGATTTACCTTTTTCACCTCAATTTCATTACGGTCGTCAAAAAATCCTCAAACTCCAATGTTATAATGCCATCTCTGTCCGTATCAAACTGCTTAAACGCCTCAGTCATTCGCTTCAGTGAAATACAGGCTTGTACAAACATGTCAAACGAAATCACTCGTTCCCGCGTCTTGCGATTAGTATGAGAATACTGCGAAAACAAGTTGGTCACAAATGGAGGCGACAGTGAGTATCCAAAAGCGCGTAATGCCGAGTCGAACTCGGCGTAACTGATGGTATCGTTTTTATCAGTGTCGAAACGCGCAAACAGTTTACGCCATTCAGCAAGGTACCGCCATAGAAATCCGAATTCCTCGAAATCAATTGAATTGTTTCGGTTACGGTCAAACATTTTGATCATTAGTTTAACCGTCTCGGGATTGAACTTGGTGTAGTCTCCGTTAATCAAAGCACCCCGAAGTTCTTCTTCACTGAGTCGGCCGTCGCCATCTTTATCAACGCCATTGAAAATCTTGCGTAGCTTGTATTCCGTATTGTTGGTGGAACCAGGACGTTGATTATTAGGGGAATGAGGCATGCCCCCGGGTTGTTGGCGAGGGTCCATACCGCTGAATTGACCTCCTTGAGGTCCACCACCCATCATCTGCGGCATACCACCGCCCATCGCGTAAGGGGACTGGCCACCACCTGGCATGCCTCCCATTCCTTGTGGCATACCGCCATATCCAGGTGCTCCATATCCCTGTGGTTGTTGTTGGTGTTGTGGTGGCATGTAGGAGCTATTATATCCACCCTGCTGTTGTTGGTACTGTGGTGCACCGCCGTACTGGTTCATGCCTGGCATTCCAGCAGGACCTCCCATACCGGCACCGCCGCCCATGCCCATTTGTTGTTGTGGGTACTGGTTGTTATTGTAGCCACCAGGACCGCCGTACTGGGGCTGGGCTTGTGGAGGTTGGTACGCGCCTGAGTACATGGCAGATACTGGAGTAAAATGCTGTAATCTGTTAGTTTGAAATCAAAAAAAATCGTAAGGAAACAAGAAAAAGAAGGTGGATGGGATAGAAATAATATAGCGAGAAAAAAGAGGCTGAACCAGTGTACGATTTCTTTTTTCTCAGAGGCAATCTAACATCGATCGAGAGTAAAAAGGCAATGAAGCAAATTGTAGAAGATAATAACATACCGGTAAATCGTCAGCGCTCATTCTGGTGATGATTGAAAGTTGCTGGAGAGAGGGAGAAAAGTTTTTGTGTGAGGTTTCTCAAGTTTAGAGGGAGATCAGGGGATGGATTAAACCTCAGTGATTGAAACGAGACTGAACTTTAACGACTGAACCTCAAGATTTGAAGAGAAGAGAAGGAGAAGAGAAGAGAAAAAAAAAAAAGAAGAAATAGTTTTGATTTGGTTTTGTAATTCGATATTTAAATGTTCTTGTTTTTTACTGCACTAAATAACTGGCTGCTGTGGCGGGTTGAATGGGCCTTGATTGAGTCTTTTCTGTGTTGAGAGTGCAAAAGTTGAGGTAGAAGAAGAAGAAGAAGAAGAAGAAGAAGAAGAAGAAGAAGAAGAAGAAGAAGAAAGAAAAACCTTTTTAAAATGTCAAGAAGCGAAATATTTGTGTTTTCATCCATGACCTCAGAGATCTTGGAGCAGTTTTGGTATACAGACCAAAAATAGCTTGCTTAGAATTTACTATGGATAAATATAGCCATAACCCTGTATGAGAAAAGTGGCTGGCTGTCTCTAATTCTTCAGCTTTGAGGCTCAGACTGAGGCTGTCAAAGGCTTTAAGGCTTGGAAAGACTAACAGAAGTCAGAAACTAAAAGTCTCTCTAAAAGGTTTTGAGCTTTTCAATCAGTGGAATTCATTGACTAATTCCATCAAAAATCTAGATCTGATAATCTTTTTAATCATTTCCAACCAGTAGAAATCATAAAATCAAGCATATTTTAAACTTTTCGGTAAAAGTTCGTCTTCTCCTTCTTCTTCTTCTTCTTCTTCTCACCAAACCTCCAAAATGACTTCAAACCCTGCTAAAGAAAGAATTCTTACTCACATGTCTACTGATCATGCTCTTTCTCTCTTTGATTACCTCTCTCACTATAAATCAATCAATCTCGATATTGATAATCCTACAAACAAAGTAGAACTCATTGATATTGAACTAAACCATATCATTATTGAATATTCTTCTGATTCTACTTCTACAAAAGAACAAGTCAAAATCCCTATTGACCCGCCCATGCTTTCTCTATCTGATGCTAGAACTTCGTTAGTCAAAATGGCTCAAGAAAGTGCTTCTGCTCGTGGATTCAAAACCAACAGAGTTACCGTTTACACTCCACCTTCAACCCCAAAGGAACTCATAATCTTGTTTATTCTATTTGTTGGTCAAGTTCCTCTACTAAACAATCTCATTCTTGGTTCTTTTGGTTTATCTCTTGCTATTGCAGATTTAAACAAGTACTTTGACTCTTCAATCCTTCCTTTCTTGGTCGCATATCCTTGGACTGTGGTTTCAACATTGTTTGGTATTCATGTCATTGAATTGGTAGTGAAATTTAGACCTCTTCTTAACAAGTATAGAGTGCCAAAGACAGTATATTGGAAATGGATGGCAAGTGGATTGTTTGAGGGAGTCCTGGCTATCAAGAGATTTTCAAACTTGGCTAATGCTGGAAAGCATTAACTTCTACAAATACACTGTACATCAAATAGACAAGCCTACAACAAGTTTCTTCTCAGTGACTTTTTAAATTACACACAATATAAAACCAGTTTCTTTTGTTTTTGTTTCCTCCATTCTTAAGCAGTAGAAGAGGTTCTAAGGGAAGAAGCTCTTCTCTTCTTAAGATCAGCCTTCTCGGCCTTCTTCTCAGCAAGACGGGTAGCAAGCAGCTGAGCGTACTCAGCAGCAGCATCCTTCTGGGCCTGAGCGTTTCTGACCTTAAGAGCCTTAAGATGTCTCTTACGTTGCAGAGTCTGAGGAGTAACCAAACGCTGGATCTTGGGAGCCTTGGTGTAGGTCTTGTCACCCTTGACGACTTCACGACGGATAACAAACTTGCGGACATCATCCTCCTTGGTCAAGTTAAAGAACTTGCGAATGTGGTTGGCACGCTTGGGTCCGAGTCTCTTGGGAACAGAGGCATCAGTAAGTCCAGCAATGTCAGAGTCACCCTGCTTGACAACAACCAGAGAGAGAACGGCAAGATCGTTTCCAACAATGCATCCACGAACAGACTTTCTCTTTCTCTCACCAGTACGGCGGGGACGGTAGCAAGAGTGACCCTTGGCAAGCAAAAGCTTAACACGAGTGGGGTGGAGAACACCCTGCTTCATGGGGAAACCCTGCTTGTCGTTACCTCCGGTGATCTTGAAGACGTAGCCCTTGAACTCGTCACCAATGGAGTCACCCTCGACCTCCTGACCCATGCGCTTCTCGTAGAAGACGCGGACCTTGTGCTCGTCATCAATGTCGATGAGCTTCTGGGTGCCGTTGGCGGGATAAGCAATGTTGAGCTATGAAAAAAAAAATGTTAGTGAAAAATTTCTTCACCAAAAAATCTCTTTTGCTCTTTAAATCAAACGTCTCTTAATCTCGTCGCTTCTATTAAAAAAACAAACATACCTTCATTGTGGAATCTGTCGTTTATGTGTCGAGAATGAGGGACAGCTACTGGTGGTCGGCGGTGATTTCAGGTAGGTCAAAAAAATCTGAGAATTTCCCAAAAATCTGTTTCCTACCTAGTACTCTAATTACGCTATGATATTTTACTTGCCTTGAATATTTCAGTCTTGTACAAATTAGGAAATTCATTTATTTGCTTTAGGGCTTCAACCCTAACTCACACTAGAAACGCCGCGTTATATTACTCTCTAGTTTCCCTCGCTTAGCTGAAGGTCCGGTCACAGTAGGCGGGGCTTCTCGCTTCTCACCTGTAGTAGCACTCGCAGTAGGCGATTTGCTATCTGTTAGAGACTGTGAAGAGGATGCAACGACCGGAGTGTTGAATTGAAGCGGTGACGGCAGCATGTCCAGACTTAGATGGTTATTCCGCTGACTTAAGAACGAAGCACTGAATCCCGTCGCGGTTGACCCGCTCGATGTTGTAAGACTGTTGGACGGACCTTGTGAAGAACTGGCTCCACCTGCACTCGTAGGCCCTCCAAACTGGAAATTCCAATCACCACCGTAGAAATTACTCGGAGAAGGCAGTAATTCGTTAACATATCGACTTGGTAATGCTGCACTTAATGGCGTTTGTTCACCATTCGTAGACGACACTAACGACGGCCGACCAAACGGATTGCCAGGCCCTCCTCCTGTACTAGATGTTAGATAGCTAGAAGGCGACGGCGGCGGCAGTAGTAATGTTCCCCAGCTCGATCCACTGTTGGTGCCTGTTAACGGACCTGCAGACGCTGGCCCCTGTTCTCTCGCCGCACTCCGCCGTTCTAACTCGTCACTAAGCGTCCCACCTTTCGACTGACCTGCACTTGTAATCTGCCCATCACTACTTTCGCCCAGTGGAATCTGCACCTTGAGTTTGGGTCTCATGTTTGGCACAGGCAGTCCGTCTTTACCAGTAACTGGCGACGGAGATGCAGACTGCGATGCGTGAAGAAATGGGTCAACGGTTCGAATGGGATTCAACGGTGGGTATGTTGGGTTGCGCTGAGTTGTCCCGTCTGCCGAGTGCGACCGTGGAGGTAAATGCGGCAGTGCTGGTTTCGTGGTTGATCCAGGAATGAATGTCTGTTCCTTGGGTTTTGCATATTGTTCTTCAGGTTTGCGTGGTACTGGATATTGATACGAGTTCAAAGGAATGGCATGATTAGGATGTAGATAAGAGGTGTTGATTTGGTACGATTGAGGAACGTCTTGATATTGCCGGGCATTTGGCTGTGGATGTTGAACTGGCATTTGTTGAGTGGCCACTTGTAGCATGGGATTGCGAGAACCTTGAATATGAGTACCTTGAATATGAGGACCTTGAATATGGGAACCTTGGATATGGGGACCCTGAATATGAGAACCGCCATATGGCATTTGGTAATACGCAGGCTTGCCTTGCATGTGAGGGTATGATGAAGGTTCATTCTTGACATCTCCATTTGAGTGCGCTGGAGTATTCTCTTGTGTATTTGAAGTAGTACTAGATACTGACGGCTTCTTTGCATGACCCTTTCGCGCCGTTAAACTTGGAGAATTATTAGATGCTCTTGAATTTGTCCTGGAGTGTACTTTGCGTTTCGTTAGAGACGGAGATGGGGTGACGGTATTTTCATGGTTTGTATTAGAGTCCGAATCTTGTCCTTCATCGTCATCATCTTCATAGTCGCTGGTTATTCCCTTTCCCTTAGACGCTGGGTCAAAGTCCAAGGGTGTTTTACGTTCATAAGGATGAGCCTAATTTTGTATTAGCACACTAAAAATAGAACATGTCAAATCGGATAAGATAACTTACATCGCTGAATCTCTTCATCATTTCATTTGTATCGCAGGATGAGAACTCATAGAGCTTATTATTGTGGCCGATTATCAGCACAGAAATGTCGACTTGACATAGAACTGCCAGTTCATGTGCTTTCTTAAACAAACCAGCCTTTCGTTTGAGAAACGTGCTATAAATGTTAGTTAACGACTTTAAAAGCTTGTTCTACTTACACTGATCGATTCCGCTCATTCGATAGCGGTTGGATTTGAATCTTTCTTCTTCCCATTGTATGTTAATTTTGTTAGACAGTATGAGGGTTCTAGAAATATCGAGTTAGATTATCAGGGGAGACGACAATTTAAATGAAACTAGACGGCTAACATTAGAACTCACCAGTTGAAACTTCTTCATGAAGAAGCAAAATATGAGCTTCAAATATTAAAGCTAAACGAAGAACCAGAAGAAAAAAAAATCTGGTATATAAAAATTGTCGCGTTTGCTTGTGAAGGCGAAAAAATTACAAATGCAACAGGAGTTGGACTGCCAATGTGAATATTAAGAGAATATAATAAATAAATGCGTTGAAAGTAGAGTATAGAACAGCAAATAATAGTGAGTAGCAAATTTGGTGGGATATTGGTGGTGGTATTGAAATCTCTTGTAACTTCAGTGTCTCTCGTCAGTCCCTATTAATTTTTTTCTGTTAGGAGGTTGGAAGTGGGCGGCACAGCATTTGTGTCGTGGTTTGAATAATTCATGAGTAAGCGATTATAAACGAAATTTCTCAATCACAGCAAATACAGGTTTACGACAAGTTTTCAGTAACTCCAAAGTAAATATATTTTCAATACATAAGGGTTTAGTTGTTGTATTGGGGCTGGAAGTCACCACCAGCAGTCTCCTTGGCCTCTCTTCTCTTGTATCCCTCACCGTCGTTGTGTCTGGGACGTCTGTCCTCACGGCGACCTCCGAGCTGGGGACGGGCAGCCTTCTTGTGGGTGGCAGGGACAACCTCAGCAGGAAGACTCAACCAGTTTCTAAGGTACTCAACACCAGAGTCGGTGAGAGTGTAGTAGTAGTATTGCCACGAGAATCTGGTCTTGACAAAGCCCTTGGAGGTCAGGGACTGCAGAGCCTTGATGACGAAAAGGTTGCGAGTCTCAATCTCCTCATGCTGGGGCTTGTTGAAGTCCTTGGCAGCAACAACAACACCCTCTAGAATCGTTTGTTAGCAATGTGTTTCGAAATAATAATGGTCGTGAATCATCGTGAAATATTGAGAATTTTTTCGACTTTCCACGCAACAGCAATAGGGAAATATTTACCTTGGAAGAGGTAAGAGTGAATCTTTCTGCGGTCTTCGTAAGGAATCAACATGGTGATATATGTACTACAATAGTGGTGTCCTTCAAGTCGGTCGATATCGTCGCTCAGGATAGAACTCGTCAAGGGCAAAATCAAAAGATTGAGTGAGTGGAGGATTCCGCAAATAATCGGGGCAAGGGCTACATTTGCTTGAGCTGATATGTGCACTGTGACCTAATATACGTTAAATAATACTCTTTCCTATTTTAGATACTGTGACTGCTGCTCTTATTCAATTTAAATTCAGGGTTGGGGGATGTAAAACTCCGAGTCACAAACTTCAAGTAGTGCAACAGCCCCTTCGTGATAATAGCTCGACAATAAATACTCAAAAGCCATGTAGACTCTTTAATAGTACCCATCTTGCTTTGACTTTAAGAAATTATACTATGGTTGCTCCTGTATTGGTTATAGGTTCAGCAGCATTTTGTCTCTGTTCCCTGATCTCGGCTGCTGCTGGAAAGAAGACTAGCAAATATTTTGCTAAAAAGAAGGATGTAGCTGGAGCTGGCCATGTTGTGCCTATGTCTGATACCGCAACTAAGCTCATTTATATTGTGCGCGATACCGTGGATAGTAAGAAGGTCATTAACGTGCTGGATGAAAACAAGATGAGGATATACTCTTTTGAGCGTGTACAGCCTAAAATGCCATGTCTTAAAAAAAAGTGTACCTGGCAATTAATTACGGCGAACCACCGTACTATTGTCGCCACGGTTTGTGTTTCCAAATTCAAGCTTTGGGTCGAATTTCCAAATAAGATTGATATCCCCTTCCGCGTTGTTAAGAAACAGCGGAAATGTTGCTCTAAATACCAATACTTTAGATACCACAAAGGAGAATGTGCAAGGTTTAGATGGTCCCGCACCGCTTTGGTATTGGACCGAGTCACAGCAATACCAGATGCATGCAACTTAGAGAGTAAAGAACGAGTTGCCGTTGCCCGCAAACTGGATGCGCCTCCCTGCTGCAAGAAAGAGAAGAAGAATGTCAAGAAGACTAACCGTTACGTTGACTATGAAAT
>JAKTYJ010000132.1:0-17729 GCA_030674515.1 Geotrichum armillariae | reverse complement strand
TTTCTTTTCTCATTTCGATATTCTCTTCTTCCAGGTCGTTGACTTTTTCCAGCAGGCTATTAACTACCTTCTGGATGGCTGCAAATTTTTCGTTCGATCCCTCAATCATCTCAAGTACTTTTCTGGTGTGTCCCTGATTTGTGCCTTGTACCTTTCGAGGCATTTCATCTCCTGATAGAGCTTCATTGGCCTGTCGTTTTTGGGTTTTTTCCGTTCTCGTTTCGACTTCGTTTCCAGTTTCATATCCACCGATGTCCATAACTTCTTCATCCTCGACCTCCTGAATTTCTGGATCTTCATCGATAGTGGCCTTCTCGTACTCGTTATCATTGTTTTCATTCGGAATTTTAAGTCCGCCGGAGCCTAGCTCCTGGGGTTTATCGACTTTCATGATTTTTCTATTTCTACTCCGTCCTAGATCTAGTCACTAGTCCTACTCCAAGCCTACGTCACTTGTACCTCGTGACCCCGTCCATTTAAACTTGTAGCAAGCTGATATTAATTTAAATATATAGGATTCCGATGTAGTGTAATGGTCAGCACGGTCCGCTCTCACCGGGCAAATCAGGGTTCAATTCCCTGCATCGGAGTATATTTTTAATACTCATTTAATGAGTTCACTCAGACAATTTTTTTTCTCTCAATTTTTTTAGTTTTGTTGCATTTTATTTGACTTGCTTGTTTTGGCAAGTATCACAGAATTTACGGCTAAACAAATGTTCTTTTCGTCCCTGCTAACTATTATCTTGTAATCAATCATCTAATTTTTTTCACTGAAAGGTTGGTTTATCATGAACTTGAAGAATTGGTCTCATTAGAACAGAAAATGTTGAATGGGAATGCGAGGATGAGCGTATACCTTAACCACATACACAATATATGCGGCTAATCGTTACCACGGGAATTCTGAATGAACCAGCCAGCTCTTTTTTCTTTCAACTCTGAACTCCTGAAACCTGAGCTTCTGTCTCTTTCCTGGCCAGGCTTTCTGTTTTTACGATACAACTATCTACAATTCTTCATGCTTCACAGAATGACAATTTAGGGTATATTGTCAGACTGTAGAGCATTGACTGGTTGAGGTGAGATGTGTCTTTTTGCTCAATTTTCATATCCAGGGTCTCTTCTCTGAGTCCTTTCATTTTTTTGGTTGGGTTGAATTGATTGGATCCAGCCCGCAAGCTATTTTGCCCTCTAAGATAATCTTTCGGGGTACTTCCCTCTAAATGTTGAATCAGGCGCCAAAACAAAAATGTATTTAATACCAAGCTTTAAAATCTCCCAATATGTTTGCGTTGAAACAACATTATCATTCGCTATTCAATAGCCTTCCTGTTGTATATTGACTATCATTGAATTATTCTTCTTACCAGTAACGGGAATCAATTCACACTAAAACTGTTACTCAGACAACTAGAACTCATGACTCAAAGAACAGACACATCATGAATCATAAGCCTGTGTGATACAGCATAGGTGCAAGAGTCGTTACTATATTGAAAGTAATCCAAACAATGAGCGTCATATGGCATGGCAAGATTGATTGGAAAGTTTAGCAAGGTCGATGAGAGTGTTCCGCAAACAAGATTTATGAAGAGCGAGTACTGACAGACAGACCAATCAAAAGACTGACTGAGGTGAAAATGATAGAATAGTTGATTATGCTTTTCAAAAACGCTAGACATGAGCTGTCAGAACAAGAACAGTGGTATAAGCCATCACGGAAAAGAATGGTCAAAAAAGAACTACTGTGGCAAAGTGGACCAATCAAAAAAGCCATGACAGATACATTATTCAAAGAACTGGCAAAGGCTGTAATCACAAGCAGTAACCATGAGAGAAGTACTGTAACTTACACAACCATTCGAAAAATGCGATAGAAGGCACTTTGAACCTCCTGGTCCGACAGTAACAGACTTTTGGTGCGTGATCTGTAATAACAAATACAAGAACCGGCGCAACCAAAACAGAATTAAGAATAGGTAATTCCTGGCATCTATTCAAGCGCATTGGAAGTCACAAGAGGATCAACAACAGTGGCGCGAGATTCGCCTGCTCGAGACAATAGAAACATAAATATAGTGTCAACAGGTGTAGGGCCAGCAGAAGTATTGACGGAATTGTCGGGGTCGTTGAATATGACGTTAAGCCGAGCATAAAAGGAAACTGAGGAGCAGAGATTCTTAATAATCAATTTCAAGCCAACGGCGAAATCAGAAGAGAGGATCAAGCAAGAAAACAAAGCGAGGAACACCAAAAAGAGTACTGGAAACAACTTTTATTAACACTGGCGTACCTGTACCGAATATTTAGTGGTAGTAAACCACGCGCTAGACTAGTTTGTTGTTGAAGCCTACTCTCTCGACAGTTAGAAAGTCAAGACGGTTGGCAAGACGGTTAAAGTCATAGCTGGGAAGCAAAGATATTATGACAAGATAAAAACGCTAGCTGTATAGCAACTAAGTGAGTTAGATGGATGTAATGAAAAGGTTAAGACTCATTCTGGTTGATGGTATTGAAGGCATTTCAAAAGTCTAGACCAGATAGATATATTTTTATAGTCACAGCTTATATAAACATCACATATTGTATTATTTGCAACTCACTCGTGTTGAGAGTTTTGTTGCTACTTAAATGCTTCGCAATAGAGCGGGACTGTGCTAGTGTTGGTCATGATCGTGTGGCTTTTTACCACGGTTGGTCAAATCAACCTTAACTCCAGCCCGAAGTATACCTCTGCATAACACTCAACTAGCTGATATTCCACAACTAGAAACCAAGGAGAAAAACTCTTTTTTGAGGTAAAGAGCCCTGGCCAGACATACTCCACTTAGAGTAGGAAAGCCTGAAGGGGCAGCTCGAACCCTCAATCTTTTGGACTCAGCTGAGAAGCTGCCAACTGAGCCACAGGCGGTTTTCCTATTCTATGTAAGAAATCTACCCTAAACTTTCACTTCCCAAAAGCGACTGCGTCACAAACTCAACACATCTTTATGTTAACTTATTCTTTTCCAAACTGCTTCAACTTATTCCTCCAACTGCTGCAACTCATTCTTTCATTCCTTACATTTTTGACTTGTCAATTTCCACGGTATTAAACCCATTCTTTCATTTACTTACATCTTATCTTATTCAATCTTTCAGTCCGACCTTCTTTTACCTGGACAAACAATTCATCTTTGCAACTTTACCTTGGACATTCTTTTATATAAATAGTTAGCTATTCTCCTTATTTTTCTTGTTCATTACTTTGATATAATAAACAAGATTTTTACTCAAAAATCCTAGTTACTTTATCACCGTTGTTTCTGATCTCCTCTGTTCATACTAACGCCCTTACCTCTTTCATTCAAATCTCCTCCTATCCTTCCTCTGCCCCTCTGTCGTTCTCGTTCCCAGTCTGAATCTTTTCATTCTAGACTAGCAACATGAGTAAATTTATTTTTATTTTTATCTTCAATTGCTTTGACCAAGGCATATATGGCTAGCTCTACTCTATCTGGTAAACCCAATCTCAATTAGCATCCTAGGAGCTTGAACTTAGAGCTATGTGCTTTCAAAATAGCTTTGGCCGCAATGCCATAGAATATTTCACCCCTGCTATGGGACGGACTTCCGGATTCTTATCCAATGGTACCAGTCTTGATACAGTTAAACTGTGTATACTCGGGGCTGTGCCTGCTTCAATCATCTGGGCCAAGGAGATAATTAATGCGTTGAAATCAGATTTCTCTTCCAAGCTTGTGGACCAATTTAGGCGACCACCCAGATGAACTTGCTGTGGATTCTTTATCAATTTTCTTCGTTGCTTGTTCTAAATGAAATTTGATAACATCTGTACTATTCCTGGGAATTATGAACTGCTCAAATGACTTCACATCCTCTTGTGGATGTAATTTGCTCAATATTCTCCTGGCCTCTAAGTTGTTAGCTGCCAGCAATGAGGTTTCGGTAATTGATTTTGTTGCTTTTGAGATCCGCCCATTTGTGAGTAGCTTCTCGGCGTTTATGTATAAAATAAATTAAGCTAAGTCAATCTGATACATTGCCGTTAATAATGTAAATTCAAAAAACACACTGCTGCTGAAGAATTGGCAAAATAAACCGGCTTATTTACTTCAAGTGCGATATACAGTAAATTAAGTGAAGACTATCATGCCAGGTACAAAGTTAAGACGCAGTCTGTAGAGTTAATATATTTCTACTCTTTCAAATATTATCCAAAATAACTTTAATTTGTTTTTAAAATATTAAATTATATTTGAATTTGGACATGATAGAGGTGCTTTTTACAATATAATAGACGACTTGAACCTCAAGATACTGGCCAGTCGCAAAAACTGCAGGTTATATTAATTTTATTTCAACTATGGTCGTACTGGTCAAGCCACTAGAATGTTTAAAGGCAATGCGGTAAAAGCAATTGAGAGTTGTAAGAATTAGTACGACTTAAGCTTTTCCTCAGTAGATCAGAGTTTGTAAGTAAATCTGAATACTTGGTAAGCTCATTAGCTCCGGCATAAATACCGAGTTAATGTAAATAATAGAATATATATAATTAAAATAATTGTCTAATCTTCTTTGTAAAAAGATTTGTTGATGTAATTAATTCCAAACTCTGTCATTGTAGACTTGTTGTTTTGGCTTCATATTGAACTTGATGAGAATATAAGTGACGATTTGCCCTGTCCGTCCGGGTCTGAAAAGTCGGAATCTGGATTTTCCAGCCTCTTGATTTTTACCATACAAGGTTGGGGTATTTGATTCTTTGCTTAGGCCCATTGAAAAATTCAGAGTTAATCTGAAACTTTTCAACTTCAGTCCAGTATGAAACCGTTGACTACTAGCACGGGAGATTTGGCGTCCGCTCTCCTGATGACAACAGCTTTGAGCGTCTAACATTGATTTGCCATCAAAAGTTGCAATATATATCTGGTGTGGATACCAATTATTCCACTGGACACCAAATAGCCTAAGTGTGTTGCTTCTTTGAGTATAAAGCGATTTAAATGTCATTTGATTTAATTTCAAAGGCCTCTCTGACTTTTCGCGATTTAAAGAATGCTAGATATTTTGAACAAAGTCTGTAATATCCTTAGGCTATTTGGTGTCCAGTGGGATAATTGGTGTCAATATCAATATCAACTATATTCAGCTGTTGATATGGAGACGTGTAAACGTTATGCTACCGTTCAAAAGAACTTGTGATACATGTCGTAAATTGACTTGAAAAAGAAGATCCAGAGTTAGACAGCCAGTTGACAGTCTACTTGTGAGTGCGAAAAATCTTTTTCATTGTTTCGTTACTAATTTTATTTAAGTTATTGTTCTTCTTCTTCTTCTGCCAGCTCGCTAGAATAAACCAAACCTTGCACCAGATGCAATGGATGTCACCAGCAAAATGGTATAAATAATCGCGTCAAGTGTATCCGAACTCGTCGGTCAGCTCGAGGCTTGCCCGTTTCTTCTGAGTAATGGCGACGTTACTCCCAAAAACTTTTAGTTTTTATTGTCTCTTGTCCAGTCAAAATTACCCACTTCTGAATCAGTAGAATTTGACAAAGCTTCACGCTTGTCACTAACAGTCAATGAGTACAACTCAAGTGCCCTGAGAGCCCTCAAAACCTCTATAACAGCTGGACGCAAAGCATACCGGCGCCGGAGCTCGCTCGATTTTCATATGATAAAGCGTATTCCCAACTTCATCTTTGCGTTAGAGTTATCCTAACTGAGAATCTCTGGACAGAAAATGGCCTTATCTATGGTTCACTTGGTATAATTCAATATTGGTTTGGCAAATTGATGCATACGCAACTTCTGAGTTAACTTTGATCATAATGGTGGCTTTTCACAATTACAAAGGTTATAGAACTCACGATAGTGTGGTTCCAATTTTGACCTCCACCAGTTTGAATTAGGACACAACTATTGAATTTAATCCGGGTCGGGTGAAAATAATCCTACAACCTAAGTGTGCATCAAACAGGGCTTTAGCCGGTATCACCTAGTTTCACCAATTTTTTTTTATACTGTGATCTGATATTTTATCTTCATTTCTACTTATTTTTCGATGCACGTTATCTGACATACGGTACTGATAATCCCCTTTATCATGCATATCCTACGGCTTGTGTAGCTTACAACCCGCATACCTAGCTTTATTCTCTCAAGTTAAAAAGGAGCTTAATTAATTTTCAAGATAAACCCACAAAATATATCCTTAACTAGGACAAGAGACAGTACGTGTCACTGAACTACTACACTTCCCCATTTTGTAGGTACTGAAAAAAAATGGGTAACCAGCTGGGCAATAAATGCAGCGTGCTTGAAATTTTTGAGACGCTTGGTAAGACCGTCAGCATCCATATTCTATAGTCTGACATACTAAGGAGTAACCACTCCATGAGTGACTCTCTCTCTCGCAGAAAGTCATTTTTGACAAGAAAGTGCCGAAGGCTTGCGACGAGTAAAAGAGTCGCGTAGAGAGACCTTAATGCAGCTTACAATACGAATTGTTATTACATCTATTATTCTTCTGCCGTGTTCCGATATTTTATGTTTACTGCAAATGTTTTTTTTATCTACGTTATAACATACGCTATTACGTATATTCTAACTAAGTATTTATTAATCCATCATCTAGATATCGAGTCAAAAGAAAGACGATAACCAGAGAAATGAGCTAACAATATTAAAGTCTGAACGTATCTGATAGTAGAGTATACATGTCTCCTTGGTAAAAACCGGTTTTGACGAGAACTAATAATGCAATTAACCTTTTTTTATAGAGCCTCGAATTAAGTCACAGTTAAGGACATAGATAGGCCGGGAATCAGTTATAACAAGCAAACCCAACATACTTTGGGAGGAGCTGAACAGTGGCGACGTTGCAGAAAAAAGAATATCCACTCAGCCTAAGACACTCATTGGCAAATTTACTTATCTTTTGGACATCTGGCTTATCAATGTGAACCAGAAAAATTCACTCACGCGACCACATCTCGGTTTGTGCCTTTTGGATGCTTGTACTATCTGGATGATATAGATACGATGAGCTATCAATGGTAGTAATTGGATGCTATTGTTTGACGGTCAATGGGTCCAATACATTGTAAAATCATAATTTGAAAAATAGGTCTCTAGACATATCTACTCCATGAGCCCCTGACAACAGAACTTCTATATAAACGTCTTTGATCTGCTCCTAATAGTATATTTCTTTAAGACAAACAGTCAGACCAACACTTTGCCAGCTCCTTTCAAATAATACAACTTACCTTTCAAATTTTGGTCCTCCCAAAATGAAGATTTTTACCCCATTCCTTGTGGTTGCTGCTTTGTCTAGTGCCGTTACTGCGGATACAACCCTAATTACAGCATCTGGTACGCCTAGTACATCTAGTTCAACACCAAGTGTAGCACCAAAAATTCCAGTTGCTAAAATCGATATGCATCCGGAACTTCTTGCTCTGTGCAACGATGCACCTAATTGCGAAACCTACGAGACAGAGCAAGGTACTAGGATTCGTTTTATTCCTGGTATGGAGCCTGGTACTGAAGATTACGCATCTCGTTTCCCTAATGCCACTGAAAATCCTGATCTCCACGCCCGCATGGCACTCACTACAACAACTCGTGTCACATTTGGTGACACAAGTATCAACTACGGAACCACCAATCCGTGTGATGCTGTCCATCATTTGTACGATGTCTGTCACGAAGGTGCGTGTGATACAGCTTCTTTTACCGTTCCTACATACGACATTTACTGGGAAGGTGCAAATTCTGGGCCACGTCGCCGCGAGTTGACTCTTTTCCCACTCGGTCAATACGAAGGATGGGACCAGAGAGATCACTACGTTGATGCGGTGGTTGCTTCGTTTTCCTTGGGTCAAAGATGGACAAGACACAATTGGAGAATCAACACAAGAGGTGGAAGTACCGCGGGCACTCAATATTGGGCCCAGCAGTCAAACTTCATTAATGTTGGCAAATTCTACAATGGCATGATTATGGGATATATGGGAGTTACGATTGCAATGGATGAAGGTGAGGGCAACTGGTGCTACGTCATTTTCGGTATTGCAAAGAATATTGTGAATATGGTTAATTCAATGGCTAGTAACTTTTTTGGATTTGCACAAATTATGTGTTAGACCTGGGGATTTTTCTTATACTATGCTTTGATATTCTATCTTCGCTACTCTATTTCTTCTACCTACTTTATCTAAAATACGCTATTATCTCTAGGTTAGTGTTGTTCTTTTATTACTTATATTTCTATTCCATATAAAAAATCGTTATTACATCTATTTTTCTTATACCGTGCTTTGATATTCTATCTTAGCCACTGGACACTTGGAGTAGAAATGTAATTTTTAGATGTTTAGTTTTCTTGTGAAATAATAACATTAGATATTTTCTTAAATAGGAAATTATCACAACGATTTTACACTCTACTTGCATGTGCTGTCTGTACCAACGTTGGGTTATTTTGGAGCATCAAATAAATAAAGGTCGCAAAAGAATTAGGTTTTTTAGGTTAATTTTAAGTCTGTATGCATTTGACCTTCGTCCTCAGCTTGTCCTCCAATTATTGGCTCTACTAAAACCGTCATTGACACGCTCTTGAGACCTTAGAATATCCTGACAATTATGTTTCAAATCGAGAACCCCCTTAGTTATTAGATCTATTATTCTTCTGTCGTGTTCCGATATTTTATCTACACTACAAATATTTTTTTTTTCATCTACGTTATAACATACGCTAGAGTATGCATGTCTTCTTGGTAAAAACCCATTTTCACGACAACTAATAATGCAATTAACCTCTTTTATAGACCCTCGAATTAAGTTATGAACACCGATAGGCCGGAGAGCAATTACAATAAGCAAACAAACCTGCTTTGGGAAGAGCTGAACAGTGGCGACGTTGCAGAAAAAAGAATATCCACTCAGCCTAAGACACTCATTGGCAAATTTACTTATCTTTTGGACATCTGGCTTATCAATGTGAACCAGAAAAATTCACTCACGCGACCACATCTCGGTTTGTGCCTTTTGGATGCTTGTACTATCTGGATGATATAGATACGATGAGCTATCAATGGTAGTAATTGGATGCTATTGTTTGACGGTCAATGGGTCCAATACATTGTAAAATCATAATTTGAAAAATAGGTCTCTAGACATATCTACTCCATGAGCCCCTGACAACAGAACTTCTATATAAACGTCTTTGATCTGCTCCTAATAGTATATTTCTTTAAGACAAACAGTCAGACCAACACTTTGCCAGCTCCTTTCAAATAATACAACTTACCTTTCAAATTTTGGTCCTCCCAAAATGAAGATTTTTACCCCATTCCTTGTGGTTGCTGCTTTGTCTAGTGCCGTTACTGCGGATACAACCCTAATTACAGCATCTGGTACGCCTAGTACATCTAGTTCAACACCAAGTGTAGCACCAAAAATTCCAGTTGCTAAAATCGATATGCATCCGGAACTTCTTGCTCTGTGCAACGATGCACCTAATTGCGAAACCTACGAGACAGAGCAAGGTACTAGGATTCGTTTTATTCCTGGTATGGAGCCTGGTACTGAAGATTACGCATCTCGTTTCCCTAATGCCACTGAAAATCCTGATCTCCACGCCCGCATGGCACTCACTACAACAACTCGTGTCACATTTGGTGACACAAGTATCAACTACGGAACCACCAATCCGTGTGATGCTGTCCATCATTTGTACGATGTCTGTCACGAAGGTGCGTGTGATACAGCTTCTTTTACCGTTCCTACATACGACATTTACTGGGAAGGTGCAAATTCTGGGCCACGTCGCCGCGAGTTGGTTCTTACCCCACTCGGTCAATACAGTGGATGGGACCAGAGAGATCACTATGTTGATGCGGTGGTTGCTGCTTTTTCCCAGGGTCAAAGATGGACAAAACACAATTGGAGAATTAACTCAAGAGCTGGGGCTACCGCGGGCACTCAGTGGTGGGGCGAGCAGTCAAACTTCATTAATGTTAACAAATTTTACGGTGACGCAATTATGGGGTATATGCAGGCTCGCATTACTCTGGATGACGGAAATTCTAATTGGTGCTCCGGTGTTACAGGTACACTGAAGCCTGTCATCTCTATTATTAATTCAATGGCTGGTAACTTTTTTGGTTTTACACAAGTGGTGTGTTAAACCTAAAGATTTATCTTATACCATGATCCGATGTTCTATCTTTGCTACTTCTCCCATTTCTTCTATCAAACATCTACCTCTAGGTTAGTATCATTCTTTTATTGTTAGTTATATTTCCATTCTATATACAAATCGTTATTACATCTCTTTTTCTTATTCCGTTCTCCAATATTCTATTTTTGCTACTGTAGACTTGGAGTAGAAATGCAATTTGTAAATGTTTAGTTTTCTTGTGAAGTATTAACATGAATCAGGATTTTCTTAAATAGGAAACTATCACAACGACTTCTCACCCTGCCAACTTATACTTAAATATTATCAATTTTGCAACTGGGCAATGAAGCTTTTAATCGTGTTAGATCACAACACAAGAATTTAATGAGAAATATTCAAAGTTAAAGTTCTAAAGGTGATTTTGTTTCTAGAGAATATTGATAGAAATCTTTTAAGCGGCTTGACCTTCAAAATCACTCATTTTGCCATTGATCTTTTATTGAAGATGGTTGAAACTTTGAAAGCGATTGAAAGAGACAAGTTTAAGCCTTTTTCTGGATGCTATACTTCAACATATTGTTTACATTGCATCCACTGTGTTTATGAATTAATTTATCAAGGCTCGTTTGTAACTCTTGAGTAAATTCATCATTATTGACGCATTGAAGATTTTGATATCCCATACTGGTATGACAATCTCAAATTTTTTTAACTTTTTTTTCTCCTAAATTAATGCAACAACCTTCGAGCTCCTTATGGTTCTTATATTTGGCTACGAAATGAAGACAAAACATTTGATCAAGCTCTTGGCAGCTCAAAACACTCTGCCACTTGGACATTTCTTAATAAGGCTCTCAATAATGGGACACCCGTGAGACGAAACATGCGCTTTATATCTTTGTAACTTTTAAGAGGAAGGCGTATAGCTTCAGTATTTGAACAGATTTCTACTCTTTATATTATTTTATTTGAGAATCTAAAAAAAAAAACGTCAACATAATTGCACCTTCAGGAGCTTACTTTAAAATAGGATAAACACAGCTGGGAAGAAATTAACCTATAAGACCTCTAAGTGATTGGCTAATGAGCTTTGTTTCACAATATAAATTTAAACCCTAATTTCTCCATTTTTTCCTACCATCAACTCCAACTGTCCTAAGCCTTGACTACAATTATGGGAGGTTCGGGGTTGTGCTCCCATGAGAAGAACAGGACTCAACTTCCAGCATAGATTTGCCATCTAACATTACAACAATGCTACAATAAGTGTGTGGTATCGATACCAATTATAACACTGGATACCAAGTGGTCTAAGCGTGTTGCTTTGTTAGGTATGAAAGTCATTTGGAGATCATGGTTCTTGTTCCTCTGATACCTGCTTGCTGGGATTATCTAAACCTTGCACCAGATTCAATGGCTGTTGCCAGCAAAATAGGCTAAATAATTGCGTAAAACCTATGTAAGCTAGTCAGTTAGCTTGATGCTTGCCCGTTTCTTCTGAACAATGACGACGTTACTCCAGAAAACTTTCAGATTTTGTTATCTCTTGTCTGGTTAATACTACCCCCTTCTGAATCAGTAGAATTTGACAAAGCTTTACGCTTGTTCTTTACTAACAATGAATTTAATAAGTACAAGTCATGTGCCCCGAGAGCCTTCAAAAAAAAACCCATAGTACAGCTGGACGAAAAGCGTACTGGCGTCGGAGCTCGCTCGGCTCCATATGATGGAGCTGTCAACTGTATACTCAATTTCGCTTTTGCATCAGCGCTAAAGTTATCCTAGCTGAGAATCTCAGGACAGAAATGGTCTGATCAATGGTTCGCTCGGCACAGCTCAAGATTGGTTTGGAAATTTGATACAGACACAAATTCTGAGTTATCTATAATGGTAGCCATTCACAATTAAAAAATTATAGAACTTACAATGGTTGAATGGTGTAGTTCCAATATTTATCTCTACCAGTTTGAATTAATTAACAACTATTAAATTTAATTTAATCCGAGTCGTGAAAACTACCCTAATACCAAAACGTGCACCAAACAGAGGCTTTATGTGGATTCATGTAGTTACACTTATTTTTATCATACCGTAATTCGAAATTCTGTCCTTGCTATTAATTATTTTTGAATAAGTTTTTTATATGTTATCTGAAAATAAGCTATTGTCTATACTTAGTTACCAACATGATTACCCCTTTGTCATGCATATCCTACGACTCGCGTACCTTAAGACCCGCATACTTAGTATTCTTTTATTTTGTTAACAATAAGTCTAATTTATTGTATAAGACTATAATAAGAAAAAGCCACAAAGTATGATTTCTCGCAGGAAGCCCTCTTTGACAAGAAAGTGCCGAAAGCAAATAGTAACAGAGTCGCGTAGAAAAAAGACCTTAATGCCAGCCTGCAATGCAAATTGTTATTACGTCTATTTTTCTTCTGCCGTGTTCCGTCATTCTATCTTCACTGCAAATATTTTTTTTTATCTACGTTAGACCATACGCTATTGCGTATAGTCTAACCGAATGTTTCTTAATCCATCATCTAGGCCTAGATAAGATGGAGATTAGATCTTAGGTCAAGAGAATGAAGATAACCAGAAAAATTAGCTAACCATATTAAAGTTTGAACTTTCCTGATTTTGGAGTAGGCATGTTTCCTTGGTAAAAGTCCGTTTTGACGAGAACCAATAATGCAATCGACCTCTTTTATGGAGCCGCAAACTAAGTCACATTTAAGCGCACTGATAGGCCGGGGAGCAGTGATATAAGGCAAAACTGCTTTTTTTTGGGAGGAGCTGAGCAGCAGGAACGTTGCAGGAAGAAGGATATCCACCCAACCTAAGACACTTATTGGCAAAAGTATTTATCCTGTGGACTTATAACTTATCAATATAAACCGTGAAAATTCGCCCACGCAACCACGTGTTGGTTTATGCTTCTTAGATACTTGCACTGTCTGGATATTATAGACACGATGAGCTACCAATGCTGTGAATTGAATGCTACTGTTCGGCGGCCAATGGGTCTCAAACATTGTAGACTTATACCTTAAAAAATCGGCCTCTGCATATCTCTACCCCATGCGCCCTTGACGATTCCACTTCTATATAAACGCCTTTGATCTGCTCCTAGTAAGTAGATTTTTTCAAGACAAACAATTAAGTCAACACTTTGCCAACCCCCTTCAAATCATCCAACTTTACTTTCAAATTTTTGTGCTCCTAAAATGAAGATTTTCACCCCATTCATCGTGGTGGCTGCTTTGTCTAGTGCCGTCACTGCAGGTACAACACTAAGTGTAGCACCTAGTTCATCTAGTACATCTAGTTCAACACCAAGTTCAACACCAGAAAGCACAATTGCTAAAGTCAATGTTCATCACAAAACTCTTGCTCTATGCAACGAAGTACCTAATTGCGAAACCTATGAGTCGGAACATGGTACTATGATTCGCTTTGTTGCTGGTATGGAGCCTGGTACTGAAGATTACGCATCCCGTTTTCCTAATGCTACTGAACATACTGACCTTCACGCCCGGGCAGCTGGCACAATAACATATGTCACATATGGTGAGACAAGTATCAACTATGGTACTATCAACCCATGTGATGCAGTCCATCATTTGTACGACGTCTGTCACGAAGCCGCGTGTGAAACAGATACTTTTACCGTTGCTACCACGGACATTTACCAGAACGGTGCAAGCTCTGGGCCTCGTGGCCGCACTTTGATTCTTTACCCACTTGGGCAATACAATGGATGGAGCGAGAGAGATCACTACGTTGATGCGGTGGTTGCTGCTTTTTCCCAAGGTCAAAAATGGACAAAACATACTTGGAGAGTTGCCACAAAAGAGGGAGATGATTCGGGTACTCAATGGTGGGGCGAGCAATCGAACTTTATTAATATCAACAAATTTTACAACGGAAATCTCCAGGGGTATATGGGGGTTCGTGTTGTCATGGATGACGGAAATGGTAACTTTTGCGCCACCATTCTCGCTACAGGAAAGGGTATTGCAAGTCTTATTAATTCATTAGCTGGTAATTTTTTTGGTTTTGCAGAATTGTTCTGTTAGGCCTTTTTCTCATACCGTGCTCCGATATTCCATCTTCGCTACTTTTCATTTTCTTCTATCAAACTTACGCTATTACTTCTTAGATAGATCATTTTATTATTATTACTTATACTTCTATTCTATATAAAATCGTTATTACATCCATTTTTCTTATACCGTTCTCCGATATTCTATCATTTCCACTACTTATTTATTCTATCTACGTTATCTAACACATGCTATTACCTCTAGATTAATTGAGTGTTTCTTAATCTATTACTATTAACAACAGTGCTTCAAACTCCAGCAAATTGGTAGTAAGTAATAATAGGCCTGATTGGGCTAGATTTGTAGAGTAATTACAAGTCGTGAGGCTCAAATATTGTATTCGCCATTGCATTTCTCTGATTTGAGCTTTGATTCAATTTTGTCTTCAAGTATGGCTTTTTTTTCAGAAAGTTGATTTCGCTATAGTAATAAATGAGATAAGTACTTGGAATGGGCTCAAGTATTTGATCTCATGATGTCATATTCACCTACTAATCAGCAAGATATTCTGGATCAAGAGAAATTCACCTTAGGTATATTCATTAAAAGATACAGTGAAGGAACTTCCATCTAACAAGCATTAAATCAACTATAAACTTGAAAACAGGTTCATACTTGAAAAAAACTCTAGTAGTAACTGAGAATCAATGACAAGTCTTGCTGAGCCGCAATACCGAGAAAGAAAAACAACAACGGAAAATTGCATTTGTAATGTTGCCGCATGCCAATATTAGCACGGCTTGAGTTTTTCATTATTAATTCAAAATTCCAGCTTAAATCGCAAGTATAAAAGGTATTTTTCAATCCTCTTTTCTATTTAAAATCAACATCCAACTCAATTCAATTTAAATATGTCTACTTCTCCTGTCAAGATTCTCATCAGCGGTGCCACTGGCTACATTGGAGGCTCCATCCTCACTGAAATTCTCAAATCTCCTCAGAACTTTGAGGTTTCCGCTCTTGTTCGTGACGAGAAGCAAGCTGATACTTTCCGCAAAGCTGGCGTTACCCCAGTCCTCTTTGGTGGACTGGATGACCTCGAGACTAACCGCAAGGCGGCCAGTGAACACGATGTTGTAATCAGTGCAGCTTCAGCATCCCACCATGAGTCTGCAAAGGCTTGGATTAAAGGTCTCGGTGAACGTCAAAGAAAGACTGGAAAGAAGGCTTACTACATTCACACATCTGGTACTTCTATTCTCAGTGACCGCCGTATCACTGGCGAGACCGACCTCACCATCTACTCTGATAAGCACGACGACATATATGCTTACGAAAAGAACCGTCCTGAGCAATACCACCAACGTGTTACTGATCTAGCCGTGATCGCTACTGGTGAAGCTGAGAATGTTGATACTTATATTGTTGTTCCATGCACCATCTACGGCCGTGGAACCGGTCTCTTCAAGACTCTCAGTCAGCAGATCCCCAATCTCATTAGAGCTTCTATCAAAAAGGGCAACACTGTTGTGATTGGCGACGGTGAAGGTATCTGGAACCACGTTCATATGGCTGACCTTAGCGTTTTGTACGACCAAATGCTCCACGCTGTTCTTGCTGGCAAGGACATCCCTGTTGGTAAGAAGGGTATCTACTTTGCCGAAACCGGTGAGCACACCTGGAAATCTATCAGTGAAAACATTAGCAAACAATTGGTTGCTCAAGGTGTTCTCAAGAGCCCTGAAATTGTTTCTATTACCTTGCAAGAAAACGCCGATCTTATTGGAGGCAACCCTGCACAGCATGAACTTGGACTGGCAGCAAATTCAAGAGGAAAAGCTGATTTGGCTCGCGATGTCTTGGGCTGGAAGCCAGTTCACGATAAGGTCAACAATGAGAGCTTCTTTGTACACTTTGCCGATGAAGTTGCCGTTGTTAGCAAGGAATTCCAATAGCAAGATCACATAACTTATTTATTACTAAAAGCAATCAAATAAAAAGTTTTCCAAGCATTTCGTCTAGCATTTCTAAATCTGTACTTGTATATTCGTACGACTTGCGATACTTGGAATTCCAAATTTACTTCATCACCAACACTGAGGAGACTTGATTATGAATGTGGAGAATAATCTGCGTTTCATGGCAGTTGCAAGAAACTTTGGATGTGAAAAAAAAAATCATGTTACCATAGTATTAAATTCACCCACTTAATCTTACAATTCTCACTAGGCTTAACAGAAACATCCTCGTCAATACAGAGAGAGACTCTATCAAAGAGAATAGCAAAAAGACGGGCCCAACCGGGAATTGAACCCGGGACCTCTCGCAATCGTGCTTAGAAACCCTAAGCGAGAATTATACCACTAAACCATCGGGCCAAATTTCTAAAAATTGAAAAAGATTATCCCTCCAATTTTACTGCATTACTTATTTGACTCTGTTAATGAATTCTGATTTTCAAGTTAATTTTATTAATATGACAAGTTTTTTAATTCTTATTACTAAAATTTCCGACACAAGCTTAAATTGAATATTAGTCAACCTTGAGTTCTCACCAGCACCAAGGCCTACTGGAGGTAAGTCATTCTGTGCAGCCGTAGATTCAGCAGAGTCGTTGGTTAGATTGACATTGCGCACTGAATTAGATGCTGATCGGGGTGCGTTCGGGTAAGGTACATCTTTTGCACCATACGTAGCAATGTTAAAAAGATCATCAAATGTTTGTCCGGGTTGCAAGAGTCCAGAAATGCTGGAAGAGTGAACAGTAGAGTCTAAATCTTCTCGGAAATAAGTGAATCTGAGGATAGGACCCTGTTCAATAGGGTTTAAGTCGTTGTTTCCAGAAGGATTAAAGTCAGGTTGTCCCTTTCTGGATTTTCCACGGTTGGCAGGTGAATCAGTCAATCTGTCATTGGAAAGCCGGTCAGATCGGTTGAATCTGGACTTTAACTCACTGGTGTTGGGCTTTGAAGGTGTCATATAAGTACCTTGCGTCTTATTACCGTTGCTCCAGGGAACAACTCGATAAGGACGGAGTCTACCACCTTCCATATCAACCTCGTTGACAGTATGACTAACAACATGGTTGACTCCAGAAACAGAAACACTTTTACCATGTGCCTGGCCCATGTTGAATATAGAATCAGCAGGGATGGCTTCCTGAATTGCTAATAGTTCGTTTCGTTCATTGAGAGCAAACTCTTCTAGGTAAGAAAGATTGAAATTGCACCCTTCGCTTGAGGTCAAAATGTTAGGCAGGGAATCAACAGGCAAACAGACGTCTCCTAAGGAAGATCCAGAAGAAGATCTTCTAGAAAGTGGCTCAGAGCCCAATATCTCACTAGCATCGCTATCATCAAATAGTCTAGACATATTTAGATTTCTTTCATTAGCATCACTAGTGAAATGAGATCTCTGAGGAATAGAAATCCCAGGTTCTGCAGCCAAATGTTCAATATCAATGGCCAATGCTTCTCGAGTTCGAT